>JAJGOT010000352.1:450000-530000 GCA_022457155.1 Cladopsammia gracilis
ACTGATAGTAAGAACTACGACGGAACAAAAGGCTCAGTTTCATGATATAGGGTTCAGTTATCGCTGAACAGTTGCCGATTCCGCTTGGATTCTATTGGGTGAAACAGCAATGCCACGCTCATTAATAAATCTTAAACCCAAATTTGGTTGACTTTTGAGACTTTTAATTTGATCTTATACCAGTAGCCACGTCGAAGCCGATAATTAAAGGGATATAAACTCTGAACTACAATATTGAAAACTGACGTAAACAACTCTCCCCTCGTGACAGGGCCTTGCTCATCCATAACACGTCAGTAAGATATGTAACTGGCTGCAAGGAATATTCTTACTAATAAGGGAATCAGCCATATTTATGTAAAGATTCTATTTCTGCAGGAATGCGATTTTGTCAAGAAAAGGGCCCGATTCCTACCTTCGTGTGGAGTGGTTTACATGGGTCACCTCCGCATCAGAAGCTGTATAGACTGCTGTAGAAGGTGGTATTTCACTTCATTAACGTAGAGTGCAAAAACCCCGCCCCCATTGATGGCTCTCTGTTCCATAAAGTGAGAATAAACATTCACAGGCCTGCCAACATAGAGGGATGCTGTGGTGGGATCCCTGCTGGGAAAGTGAAAGTGGGATTTCATGTTGCGCTGGTGGCAACCTAAAAAGCGGAGACACCATGACTGGTTGGAATCAGTCCAATAGGGTTATTATTGAAGAGGTGGAGCCACCAGTTGCTTAACAAAGAAAACCATCAGATTTCCTTTCAATAAAAGTGTTGGGTCTATAAGGGACTTTTTTTGTTGGTTGGCATAGACCAATATCACGCTAGCATGGCACAAAAATATATTTAGTTTATTGGGAAAAAGAGCCAAGCATCAAATTCAGCATATCGATATTAGTAAAACTGCAAAGTTTTGTAAAGATTGCTCTTGCAAACTGACGAAGATATGAAATTTTGAAACTGAGCATTTTTACAAAGAAATGTATGGTGCATGGACGGGCATAGATTGCCCGTCCAGCCTCGTTTTCGGTTTTTTCCCATACATTAGGCCAGAGTACTAATATCTCCATCAGTGTACGAGCAATCTTTACGAAACTTTACAGTTTTACTAATATTGATGTGCTGAATTTGATACTGGACTCTTTTCCCCATTAAATTAAATATATTATAATGCCATGCTAGCGCACATTCTAGCGCACATTCTCTGAAGTAGTTGTAGCAACCACCAGAAGAGCCAGAATGTACGTTGGCTTTCGAGAATTATGTTGTTATTCAGGAACTTAAGTGGTGATTATTATTAAAAGGATTTGATTGGGAACTAATCATGAAATCGTTTGTTATTCTTATTTTTAAACTACAAGACAGTTCCGCATTTTTTGCGGGAGATGGTCCATCATACGAGCGCCCGTGCATATAGCTTATTTTACCTATTTCAGTCCTACGATCTTATTTCTGCCTTGCCAAAATCATGCCACTCAAATCTTAGCTTTCATCTCCAGCGAGTAGCTGCATGTAAATTAGGATTTGGATATGGTATGAGTTAAAATTAAAACAAAATGATTATGTATAAAGGTCGTGGCCTGGAAGGCGCTAAGCGCGAAGAGTGGTTTATCCAGAGGGTCTCCTGAAATGAAAATACGCAGGAAAAAAATTGTTTGTTGACCTGATCTCAGAAACGGAATCATGAAATGATCCTCGTAGCGACGAACGCAATTAATTGCGACTAAAGCCTGAAAAAAAGGGCCATATAACCGGAAACCAAAAATATTCCATGCAGGTTGACATGGTTAAAGTGGTGACTTCTTTTCAGTCATATTATATTTAAGAAGTGGAAAAGGTGCAAGAAGTCCTCTTACTGAGATTTTAAGGCTCTCTTAATTTGAATTGACTGGAATGTCACACAAAAACGCGGCCTAAAAATTGAAGATAACTTACGCACTCCTGACTTAGCGAAACCAGGCTGAAAACGAAATCAATTTTTACGAGTACTGCATGAGAACGGAGAAAAAGGTAGATCGCTGGAAGATCTAATCCAGAGGTCATAAATTCGATTTTTCACCGGGTCAAAAAGTTTCGCTTTGATTATCCTGCTACAAGACTTGTAGTTCAAAAGTATTTGTTTGGGGTTTGTCTCTTCTCAGCCGCACTCATAAAAATTATATTTCATATTTCATCTCACTTCATACGAGTGCTAGGTAGCCTGCGAGCAGGCCCACTTGTTTGGGGTATCGCGCGAGTATCTTGGCGAGGAAGCCGGCGATAAGTTTGGGGCGAGGAAAAGTTCTCGCTCGTAATTCGCAGCTTCGCGGCTCGCATAGCACTCGCGCGAAACCCGAATAGTAGAGCCTGCTCGCAGGCTCAGTGCTAGGAGGCTCACACACTTTAAAAACTAATTGAATAAGTTGGCAAACGGGGCCCCTGGAGACTTTGATGCCTCTCAGCCTATGTTCACACTGGACAGTGTACTGGTACAGTTTGAATCCCTGCAAGTTTTGATTGAACCTGCATGTTCACATTGTAGCGTATTGTATTTTTACCCGTCCTCACAGTGGAGCTGTTAGCACTAAAGCTGTGGTCCTCCGAAACTCAAACGTTTCCTGACGCAAATCTGGCAAAATAATTTGTGATCGCGGGAAATTGCCTCTAATGGATGGCGTAAAAATCGTCAGTACCAGTAAAAATTCCCCGAATAGAACATTTTTCAATCGAGTGTCGTAAAAAACCATAGTAATCAATGACCAATCACAACACACGCAGACAATCCAATGAACCGTCAGAACTCGAAGCAAATACATGCCAAGCGCGCGCGGGAAAACGCGTGCGAGCAAGTCACGATTGGCTTTGGTTTTACTTCTGATTGGTTGAGAAAATGGCGCAAGAATTTTTAGCCAACCACAAAGCGTAGCAATCGCGAAATTACTTTCTACACGTAATTAAAAACCGCTTAAGGGTGAGATAGACGAAAAGCAGCGAGGAATGTAGTTGGCACCGTGCTGCTTAGACTGCGAACAGTCCCTCATTTCTATCAGGGATAGTAGTTCGCAAATCTCTCTCTTCCTGCCCCCCCCCCGGTTTTTTTTTCCTCTCAAACATGAACACCAGTACACTCCTAAAACAAATCAACAATAAATCCACAAACCAATGATGGCACTTTTCGATTGCTTAAAAACCGATCTCAAGTACCGAAAAAAGGGCATTTAGGTGTAACACGCAGCCGGAGTAAGTTACCTATTGACTACAGTATGATTCTGAAGAAATGGCATTCATATGTAATTCATTCGCATAAACACAGAAAAACAAACATACTTTAACTATGCATCACACGCAAGATTGTTCAAAGATTTAACTTCCAGAACAAAAAAGCACATACATATACGTATATAATATAATAATCGACAGACACTCCTCTGTCAGCTGCCAGTTCTGTTAAATTTATACAGCTATTTCAATTAACGTTGTCAGGTAGAAAAAGGCGAATAGCCAAGACCGCAAGGTAGTATGGGATTTTTATGCAATGGCTTTTAACCCTAACCCATACTACTTTGCGGTCTTGGTTTTAAGCTTTCATCCGACAACGTTAATTGAAATAGCTGTACACAAATACAAATAATTATCAATACAATGTCGGGGTAAGAGGATATGATTTGCAAACGAGCAACTGCATTTTTGGATTGGAATGCCTTCTCGGACATCTGCAACTGCCTGAGCAGTGAGTTTTTGTCTGAAAGGTTATTGTAGGGAGAAAAAAGTGTCGTTATGCCAAAACATCTTTTCCGTGTACTCGAGAACACTCATACACATGTTCGGTGCACTCGACAAATGTTCGGTGTATTCGAGATCACTCGTGCAATGTTCGTTGTTCTCGAGACCACTCGTGCAACGCTCTGATTTGTTTTAAACTAAGAACAGGAAACTCTTACGAACTTTTACGAAGACTTTCCCGAATGCAAAGACTCCTGTTAACCCTTTCACTCCAAGGGTCAAACCTCGCTTCTCGTATTGTGAGTCTGTGAGCGAAACCGAATGCTTCAACATTCAAATAAAACCACTGAGCAGTACTGTTTGTTATGCTGTACAAGGGTGCTTCTAATTTATGGGATATCCTAAGTTTGATATCCAAATAAAAACAACTAATACGGTCCTGTTTTAGAGTTTATCATGCTGTGCAGGGTGATTCAAACTTGTGGGTCTGTGGATGAAATGTGACCATTTAAATGAAAGCTATTCAGTACTTTCCTGCGGTGCTGCTGGTTTATTACACTGTTCAAGGTGACTCAATAGCTTTTGAGTCCGTGGATGAAATCCTAAAGTGTGACACTCAAATGAAAGCTATTGAGCAGTACTTTCCTGTGGTACTGTTTATTATAATGTACAAGGTCGTTCTAACTTTTGAGGCTGTGGATAAAATCCTAAAGTGTGACATTCAAATGAAAGCTATTAAGCAGTTCTTTCCTGTGGTACTGTTTATTATGCTGTACAAGGTGGTTCTAACTTTTGAGTCTGTGGATGAAATCCTAAAGTGTGACATTCAAATGAAAGCTATTGAGCAGTACTTTCCTGTGGTACTGTTTATTATACTGTACAAGGTCGTTCTAACTTTTGAGGCTGTGGATAAAATCCTAAAGTGTGACCACAGGCAGCCCATGCTCAGTAGGTGATGGTTCTTTGATATTACCCAACGAACGATTTATAGACTTTCTATGGGAAATTCTCTTTAATCTTATAAGTGCTAAAATAAAGCTATTAATGTAGAATTAAACTTCATTTACCTCAACATTTTGTTTTCGTTGTGTCTTTTATGCAATTTGTGCGCAAATTGTGTCCACTTCTAGACGGTTTTGTGGCTTACGAGTTTTTGCAATGTCGTTGGTTGTCGTTTACACTCGCTTTATAACGAAAACCCAATGTTGAGGTAAGTGAAGTTTATTTCTACATTAATAGCTTCATTTTAGCATTTATAATATTAAAGTGAATTTCCCATACAAAGTCTATAAATCGTTCGTTGCGTAATATCAAAGAACCATCACATACTGAGCTTGGACTGCCTGTGGTGTGATCATTGAAATGAAAGCTATTGTGAAGTACTTTCCAGTGGTACTGTTTATTATGCTGTTCAAGGTTGTTCTTACTTTTGACTCCGTGGATAAAAAATCCTTAAGTGTGACCATTCAATTGAAAGCTGTTGGGCAGTACGTTCCTGTGGTACTGTTTATTATACTGTACAAAGTGGTTTAACTTTTGAGTCAGTGGAAGAACTCCTAAAGTCTGACCATTCAAATCAAAGCTATTTAACGTGTATAAGGTACAAGGTGGTTCTTACTTTTGAGTCTATGAATAATGAAGTCCTAAGGTGTTACCATTGAAATGAAAGCAGTTAAGTGGTACTCTTACGCTGTACTATTTACTTCCCGATATTTTGCAAAGTGAAATTAGAATTTTCTCAGCTTTGACCTTGGACGGGTGTGAAAGGGTTAACGGGGACCTTGAGCAACGACAGCGTTGATGTCCCGAATAGCAACCGGAAGTCGACTGAACACCATACTTCCGGTTGCTTGTTCCATACTTGCTCGGGACGACAACGTTGCTAAGGTCCTTAATGCCATACACCAAACAACTTTCTCCTATAATTAATACTCGAATCGCTAAGTTTCTTTTTGACGGCACGCTTCTTTTTACATTCTGACGCGCTCTCATCCGTTTGGCTGTCATTATCACTGCAACTTGAGGGGCGCCAATTGTTCATCAAATGCGAGGGGAATTCAGGCGGGCTCACTTTTCGTCTCCGCGCTCGTATTTCGCGAATCAAATCGCAAAACGATTTATCAACACCATCGTAATCCGCTGCAGACGCTTCACCGAATAACCACTCGTATCTATTTGCCAAAGTTTGCCCCTCATTCTTGGCAACGGTGCGATGCTCTTCCAAATCGGTTTTGTTTCCAATCAGGAGAAATGGGACTGGACCCTGATTTGCCGAGTCACGTGATTCCTCGATCATTTCCTTGTAGCGAGGAACTGTGATGTAACTTTTCCTGTCAGCGACTGAATAAATAACGATAAAACCGTCTCCTGTGCTTAGAAAGTGTTCCTTCAGTTTCGATGTTGAGCTCTGGAAGAAAGGGAAAAAAAAAAGAATTTATTTCGATGAAACAAGAATTAAGTAACTGTAAAGTACAGTGGAACCACCACTTTGGGGCACCCGGGGACACCCGGGGACACCTTCACTGAGGGGACACCTCCACTGAGGGGACACCTTCACTGAAGGGGACACCTTCACTGAGGGGGCACCTCCACTGAGGGGGCACCTCCACTGAGGGGACACCTCCACTGAGGGGACACCTTCACTGAAGGGGACACCTTCACTGAGGGGGCACCTCCACTGAGGGGAAACCTCCACTGAGGGGACACCTCCACTGAGGGAAAACCGCCACGGAGGGGACACCTCCACTGAGGGGAAACCGCCACGGAGGGGACACCTCCACTGAGGGGAAACCGCCACGGAGGGGACACCTCCACCGAGAGGACACCTCCACTTAGGGGACACCTCCACTGAGGGGGCACCTTCACTGAGGGGACACCTCCACTGAGGGGACACCTCCACTGAGGGGGCACCTCCACTGAGGGGGCACCTCCACTGAGGGGGCACCTCCACTGAGGGGGCACCTCCACTGAGGGGGCACCTCCACTGAGGGGACACCTCCACTGAGGGGGCACCTCCACTGAGGGGGCACCTCCACTGAGGGGGCACCTCCACTGAGGGGGCACCTCCACTGAGGGGGCACCTCCACTGAGGGGACACCTCCACTGAGGGGACACCTCCACTGAGGGGACACCTCCACTGAGGGGGCACCTCCACTGAGGGGGCACCTCCACTGAGGGGGCACCTCCACTGAGGGGGCACCTCCACTGAGGGGACACCTCCACTGAGGGGACACCTCCACTGAGGGGACACCTCCACTGAGGGGGCACCTTCACTGAGGGAGCACCTTCACTGAGGGGACACCTTCACTAAGGGGACACCTTCACTGAGGGGACACCTCCACTAAGGGTACACCTCCATTGAGGGAACACCTCTACTGAGGGGACAGCTCGATTGAGAGGACACCTCAATTGGGAAGACACCTCCATTGAGGGGACACCACCTTTAAAGGGTCGCCTCCATTAAGAGGACATATCCATTGAGGGGACACCTTCACTAAGGGGACACTTCTTTTGGTCCGGCCGGCAAAACGCTCATATAATCTTTGTAATTATCCACTCTGTTAACTCCCGGTGCCGATGGTGCCCTCTTAATGGAGATTACACTGTATGACAGGGGAAGAAGTTTTTTCCAGTTTTACCAAAATTTAGAGAAATATAATCACAACGTTGTTAACAGATTTTCTCAAAACGAAGGTTGTAAAACGTATCGCCTGAATTTGCTAAGACAAACTTAGCTATCGTTTGCAATCTTCGGGTTGCAGTTGTATTGATCAAAATTAACTATTCCCTATTCACATATTGGCAACTGCCTTAAAAACACTTTGCCAAAGATTGATAAAAATAAGCCGCGCTGTCCGCATGGAAGGCAAAACATCACTTGCGTAGATGGCGCATGATTTTCTATCATGGGTCGAGAACCACTCTAAAGCCTTTTTAAGGAATTAATGCCAGCTAGAGTGCGTATTGGTTCTTGCTTACCCTGCATGCTGTGTCCAAAATATCAAGAGTGACTTGCTCGCCATCCACTATTACTGTGCGGCGATAACAATCCTCTGCAAACAATGAAAGAAACATTTTAAGCCCGGGTGGACAAAAAACAAGGGGCGACGAGAGTTCAAACTCTTGATCTCGTTTGATTGCCATCTTTCCGAAAGTTGGCAGTGAAATCGATTCGAGTTCGCTCTCGTTAATTCTCGTTAACTATTTTGTGCTCTCGTTAACTATCGTTACTCTTGTCAACTCTCGTGTGCTCTCGTTAACTCTAGTTAGCCATCTTGTGCTCTCGTTAACTATCGCGTGCTCTCGTTTACTTTCGTGTGCTCCCGTTAACTCTCGTGTGCGCTTGTTTACTCTCGTGCGCTCTCGTTAACTATCTTGTGCTCTCGTTAACTCTCGTGCACTCTCGTTGGCCGCAGTAACATATCATCGAGATCGGATCTGCTGAAATTTTCATGAACATGCGAATCAACGAGCGTTTATTTTTTTAACCAAAGCAAACGTGAATGTTTATCGACTCTCAATTGAAAACCGCTCTGTTTTTCGAAAAAAAAAATTTTTCGAAAATTTAAGGTGGCTATTTTTTTAAACTTTGCCAAAAGTTGTATGCTAATTACAATTCGATAATAAAAAGATGGGGGTCACCGAGCTCGTTTTTTAGTTATAAACAATTAAAGCTAAAATTAAGGGTGTCTTTAACAGGTTACATTGTTACTATGGTAACCTGTTATGTCATGACAATGACCATAACTTGTTCAACAATGACTGGACATTTGTTTAATACCATTATTGTAGCATCAACTGATAACAAACGGTAGTATTGATGCATCAAAGTATAAGTGATGGAAAATTCTGGGAACTACTTTAAGCCGGAGACAAAACAAAGGGTAAACAATACTAACCAATTGTCGGATCATATTCCCCAATGAATCGATGACACAGAAATCGCACCAGCAAAGCTGAAAGAAAGTACACTACATTTATTACTACCACAGGCAACCCAAACTCACAATACGGTATTTTCGGTTCTGGAGAAAGAGAGAAAGTTGTTTAAGAAACATGGAACTCGGCTATGTTAGAAGTAAACTGAGCTACGTTCATCATGAGCACACGATGTCAACGAAAACATGGGAGTAAAAGACGGCCATTAAGTTTATCCAGTTAGCCGCTAAACACAAATCGTGTCATAGGCGCGTTTTTCTACGCATGGCACAAGTTACATGCTTTCAATTAAGTGTCGAAAGTAATTTAGTGATTGGCTAAAATATCTCGGAGCACTTTCTCAACCAATCAGAAGTGAAATCAAAGCAATTTGCTCGAACGCGTTTTCCCGCGCTTGGCGCCAGCTCCATGTATTTGCTTCGAGGTGTGATTGGTTCATTGGATCGCCTGCCTCTGTTTTGATTGGTCAGAGTAATTACTTTGGTTTTGGTTTTACGACACTCAAGTGTAAATCTCATCATTTGCCTACGTTTTGATTAACCCACCTGTTGCGATCACTTTTGTTTTGGAACTTATATCTCCACTCTCAAACTCTTACTATTTTATTCAAACTTCAACCATAATCCCCTCTTAATAGGATGAACACTCCTTTGGCCGGCTGACCATCTTCTTAATCGTCTTAAAACCCCACTATTTGTGACACTTATTGCCTCTAAAAATAGCATTCTACCATGTTCATTTTCGTTCACAAAATAATTTAGCCAAACAAAGTAAGGGTAAAGCGGTGAAACAGTATACAGTTATCATTAAACGTGTTGATCCGAATTTTCTAAACACTGCAACGATTTTTAGCCCTGTGAATGTTCCAGCGTCATATTCAACTTCCTTCCTACTTTTCTAATTTTGTCCCACAAGTGGGTAAAGAAAACTTCAAGGCGTGTCGTTTGTATCTTGTTTCGTCGGAAATCTGTTTACTATTCAGTCTTATAAAACCGCAACTTTGCCAAACAAGAAAACAGTTTAGTATGAAAACATCCGATTTGTCTGGCGGAAAAGACTTTCAATGTAAGTTTACAAGTAGCGTCTGTTCTCCCAGCCTAGTTTACAAGTCAGACAAGTTGTCTTGGATTAAACATGAAATGACAAATAGTATCAAATTTTATTCTTGAGGAACATCTTTTTGCACCGAGGAAAACAAAACAGATTCTCTGTGACGTATCTGTGTTCAGTTATTGGTTTAGTATTCTATTTCCCTTTACTATAAAGACGTCGACATGCTCATATGGTATTCATTTGTAGTAATCGCAAAGACCATAAATAAAACTGCAAACCACAAATGTACATTACTCAGCTGATTACTGGGAACTTGAAAGCGTTAAGTTCACCTAGATGGGGAGGTCCTAGATTAACATAAAACCGACATGTATATCTATTTCAGTCTTTCGGTTCTCCATACACAAAGAGTTCAATTTAAGGTAGAAAAAATAATTCAGAAATCAGAAAAAAAAGGAAATCGATTGAATCTCTCTCACACACAGACACGCAAACGCAAAAGAAGTAAATAAAATATCAGATGATCCGTTCCCATTTTCTTTATACTGAATTGAATGCAAGTGCTTGTAAAGAGCCATGAGACGTGATATGTGCGCCATGTACGTGTAAGTCATACATTCATTCATACACGACTTCTGTGATCATTTTTGTTGAAGACCACCTTGGGTAAAGATCATTCTTCTCAGGTTTACCCTCAATTAACAGACAGCTTTTTTAACTGCTGCGACTTCAACACGTAAATCAATCAGTAAGCACGTAATAAAATAGCCAACCGGATTTCGGTTGAAAACTCAAAATGATAGAAACACAATTTGTCTCAGGATTTGATCTTGGAGGGGAAACTGGAGTTTAGAACATCACTAAGCTAAGCTTTTCCGGCAATGACCTTGTTAACCTTTTCGTTCGCAAAAGTGCCTCAGGTAGATTGAAACACGAAGCACAATACAAAATTTCTTTTTGCCAAAGATCGAGAAAAAAAAAACAACGGAAAAAAAAAAAACAGTACTACAACAAAGAACTGATCAACGGGTTTTATGTGAATGGTCACACTTAGGGAATTCATCAACAATCTCAAAAGTTGGAACCACCTCAGTTGTGCAGCACAATAAACAGTACCACAGGAAAGCACTGCTCAATAGCTTTCATTTAAATGGTCACACTTTAGGATTTCATCCACAGACTCAAAAGTTAGAATCACCTTGTACAGCATAATAAACAGTACCACAGGAAAGTACTGCTCAATAGCTTTCATTTGAATGGTCTCACTTTAGGATTTCATCCACAGACTCAAAAGTTAGAACCACCTTGTACAGCATAATAAACAGTACCACAGTAAAGTACTGCTCAATAGCTTTCATTTGAATGGTCACACTTTAGGATTTTATCCACATACTAAAAAGTTTGAACCACCTTGTACAGTATAGTAAACAGTACCACAGGAAAGTACTGCTCAGTAGCTTCTATTTGAATGAACACACTTTAGTATTTCATCCATAGACTCAAAAGTTATAACCACCTTGTACGGCGTAATGAACAGTGCTACAGGAAAGTACTGCTCAATAGCTTTCATTTGAATGGTCACACTTTAGTATTTCATCCATAGACTCAAAAGTTATAACCACCTTGTACGGCGTAATGAACAGTGCTACAGGAAAGTACTGCTCAGTAGCTTTACTCGAGGATTTCATCCGAAAACTCAAAACTGAGTTAGAACCACCTTGTGTAGCATAATACATACAGTCTGCGCCATCAATTATGATACTAATCCTCACAGTGACAGGGGCGTAGCTCGTACACATTACTAATTTTCATCTGATAGTTACCTGCTGAACTGGACTAGCAAGGTCACTATCGCTTACATTTTTAAAACAGGGACGTGACCTATAACAGGTACTTAATTACAAGATAAAGAAAGAACCAATACGTCTTACGTAAGGAAAAATAACTCGACTATAGAGTGATTTCGCGATTTACAATAAAACGCCCAAGGCATCAAAAACATTTAGGAGAAAACGAGAGCTCAAGACAGATTGTCTATATCAGGTACTTATTTACAAGATAAAGAAAGAACCGATCAGTCTTGCGTGAGGAAAAATCACTCGACTATAGTGTGATTTCGCGATTTACACTGATAAAACGCCCAAGGCATCAAAAACATTTAGGAGAAAACGAGAGCTCAAGACAGATTGTCTATATCTGGTACTTAATTACAAGATAAAGAAAGAACCGATAAGTCTTGCGTAAGGAAAAGTAACTCGACTATATACAGTGATTTCGCGATTTACAATAAAACGCCCAAGGCATCAAAAACGTTTAGGAGAAAACGAGAGCTCATCAAGACAGATTGTCTAAGTTACGGTCGAGAACATTTAAAACCAAGGGAAACTTTTCCTTGGTAATGTTCGACAGTATTTTTAAATACTGTAAAAACGGAATTCAGAGAAAGATTGGGTAGTGCGTCATATACGAACTCCCGAGTAATACATCACAAGAAAAACACTATAGAACGGTGACAATATAGACTAGGTACAGAACAACAACACAATATATGGAGCATCACCCAAGAAAATCGGGATAGTTCGAGATAGCAAAGGTCGTTTGCATCTAACATCATTTATGTGCCAAAACAAACTTTTTAAGGTCATTCTTATAGTATCTGATCGCGAGATAAATACAATCATTAGCTCAGAGAGGATTACAATAGGGCGTTCGTTGCATAAAAAAAACTAATCATCGTGGAAATACGTGCCAGAATTGTCTCTCCTAATAAAACTTCTTCCATGAGTTTATGACTTCGTTTTCAAAGTGGTACTGGCCGAAACGTCAACAATTTGATAGAAAGTTTGGATAAACTATTTTGGTTCAGTTGATTGCGAATTTAGACAATGAAATTTATAACATACTGAACATAGGACGGTTCGCCAAAACAAAGCTTCTTCACAGCTGCGACCCTACCGATTTTTTTTTTCTTTTCCAAAAGATTTCATTCATAGCTGCTCGATAATGTGATGTGGTCCTAACTCCGTTTAGTCTGTAGATGAAGTCCTAGATTGCTACCATTCATATGAAGCTACCGTAAGCAGTACTTTCCTGAGGTACTGTTTATTATGCTGTACAAGGCGGCTCTGCTGATTTCCCTTTCGTAAACGGTCGATGCCATTTTTAACGGTCGATGCCATTATTAGCAAACGGTCGATGCCATTTTTAACGGTCGATGCCATCATTAGCATTCATTAGTAACCAAGCCTTCTTGTAATGGTCGATGCTATTTCTCTCTAGTTTATGCCTGGATTGGGACGAAAATAGGCTATCATTATTAGATCAAATTGGGCCTAGGTAAAGCGATTATTAGATCTAAGCTAGATTCACGGTTAGGTGAGATTTAGGGTTAGGGTGACCCGTTATTGATATATATTAAGAAAAGCATGTTTTATAACTAGGAGTAATCGGAGATTAGGGCAGTGCGTTCGGCGGTTGAAAGGGAGGATTTTGTTTTTTAGTTATTGGGATAGATGAATATGTCTATGGCATATTGTCAAATTAAGGGTTATTGTGTACAGTGAAACCTGTATTTACTCTGTGTATGAAGGCGGTAGGGAAAGTTTGGTAGCAGAAAAACAAATTAAATCCTTTGAAGTTTGTTGTAGTTGTCGGTATTAAAAGAAAAGTGCTTGGCAGTCCCTTGGGAAAAGTGGGTAAAGTGCACCAAATTTGCATATGTCAAAACGGTAAACACGCTGGCGAAAGCGAAATTCGCAAGTATTTATATATAAACAGACTACGCGCTTCCACAAATTCTCCGTTTTCTTTGTAGTTTCGCTCGCCAAATTAAGATTAAGCTTTTCCAAACTCTCAGCCTTCATTTCCAAGTTTTCCACCGCGCTAAAAAATCACAGAAAGTTTGGTGTGTCTCCGGGAATAAAGAAGCCGCGTTTGGTTTCGCGGGCGTTCCATCGATCCATCCGCATAATCTCCATCAAAGCGAGAAAAACATTCGTCGCTTGATTCTTGCTCGTTTTCTGGCTTGAATCTCGCTCGTGTCCGGCCATAAATTTTCGAACGGGATGGCTTGAATATGGTCCGATTCAAGCTCAGTCAAGCCATTCGAATGTCACGACGGTACATATGTCTCCCTCTATTCTTGCTCAATTCTCGTTTGTTTGTCTCGTTCGTGTCAGCCGAATCATCGCCATGATTTGATTCTCGCTGATTAGCATATTTTATGTGTTTTAGGACACACTAAGAGTGCTGTGCCAGCGTGTTGTGAGCGTGAAGTTCGCTGAAAACTGCAAAAAAGCTTCGAAAGCAGAAGGACGCACAAAAAGCACATGGAAATACACAATGTGAGCAAGGATGAGATGAATCTCGCCACGCGTGAGATAGTTCGTCAAAGTGAGGCAAAACGTAAGCAAGCGCCTCAAAGCGAGGCAAATGTGTGTCGACGAACCAAAGCAATCTCGAAAAAACCTCCCTTATCGATTGCACAGGACACCCAATAATGCACAGAAATCCCAACACAAATTAGGACTGCGTTCTCGTTCCTCGAACGCAATTAGGGACTTTCATACCGGGAAGTCTGGGTACTAGTTTAGCGGCTTGTAGGGACAAAATTTCGCGGGAAAATTCAATAACATGGCGGTCCTTCGGAAGGTGACATAGTTTTACAAACATTTTCATCTGAAATTCAGATGGAAAAGTTTGTAACACCATGCCACCATGTGAAAGTTAAGAAAATACACGCTTTCAAGTTCAGGGGGCCGTTTCTCGAAAGATCCGGTAATTACCGGGCCCGGAAAGCTGTTTTATTTTCATTGAAGATCGAGGTTTCAAAAGTTTGGTTTGTTCGCTAGGACCTGCGCTTTTATTCTTTAGATTTTGATTTCAATATTTGGCTTCGGGCCCGAAAAGTTACCGGGAGTTTCGAGAAACGGGCCCCTGGTGAGAAAGAAATTCAAGAAATATGGAGAAAGGTGTAGAATTCAACAAGGAAGATTGCGTAAAGTGGCTGGCAGATATCGTAGCCTCTACATCTGGTTCAAAACAAGAACTAACAATCAGGATAAATCGATTATCAAGGTATCCAAGACTAGTCCAGAAACTCAAAGCAAGTGAGAAAAAGTCTATGTGTTTCCTTGTAGTCTTGATTCCGTGGATATTCCACCAGCCACAGCCAAATGGAGGGCAGCTAGCGACGTTCTTAAAATAAAATATCAGCAAGACCACAGCGAAAAACCGTTGAGTGGTGCCGTATCTCCCAGTTGTAGACCAGGATCAGTACAATAAGGGGCGAACCATTTGATTTTTGAGGGGCGGGGGGGGGGGGGGGGGGGGGGGTTAGAGGATTTAAAAAACAAATTCCCTGCAGTCGCCCAAGCAAGGAAAAAAGTTCACGCATGGTAAACTCTGAGGAAAAAATAACATGCATGGATTGTGCGCCAAAAAAAATTCCTACAAATCATAGACATGTTTCGATGGGTTGGTTGGTTGGTGCAAATCCCTGCCTGTAGGCTAGCAAAGCTGAGTGCAGTCTTTACATCCAAGCTATGTTCTTTTATTTAATAAACCAATGTTGTCTCAAAAACAGGAGTTCATTGTGTCTTAATATTTCTGTTATTTAATTTCATTTAAATTACATGACATCTTAACATGCAGATCACATGAAAACTTTAACCTCAAAACCATTATAAAAAATCAGTTTTACATCATTGTTGTCATACTGACATTAGAAATTGAACATGCAGAACATCAAAATAAACCTTTGAATTAAATTTTTCATACATAATGCATTCCATTTCTTTTCCAGACTGTCCAACCATCCCGATTTCGTCGGGATTAGAACCAAAATCTGCAAAGGACCGCAAACGATAATGCTGTAAACGATACGTAGGATCTACGAAAGAAATCTACCTTTTTACGTAGTCAGATCAGCCTTGCAGTTTGTCGTTTATCGTCGGGATTACCCCGATTTGGCTTGAAAATCCCGAATCCCGACCAATATGCGATCGGGATAGGAAAAAACCCGATTTTGACATCTGTTCTGTCATTTTTTGTTGGGTCTCGTCAGTACGGTGTGGCAGCAAAAAGATAGAAAAACTAGCGCGAACGCCAGTTTTCTACCAAATCGCACGTGGTGATGGCAACAAATTACTGAGTATTCATTAACTTTTCATACAGATTTCTACTCATTGGGCGCTTTCCATTCGGTCAAAATTTCCGAAATTTTTGGTCGGAAATCCAGTGGAAAAGAAAAATTTCGGGAGAAAATTCCGAAATTTTAGGAATACGTTTTGAGGTTGTCCTTTGATGGAAATTCCGGAATTAACAAAACTGTTGTGTTCCATTCGTAATTTGCCTGGTCTCGGTCCTCGTAATGTATTAAGCTTATAGTGCACGACCCGGGAAAGATGGCGACCGAACAGTCTTTTATCATGTGGGTATTTCTGTACCGATCTCCAATTATTATTGCACCACTCGTGCTTTGGAGCTGCAACTGGCAACGGTAAGATCAACTGTGTTTAGTGTTGTCTGGTTTACATTCGGTAAAAGTCTGTTTTACTCGTCGGTTTTACTACTTACACTGCCTTGTCGAGCTTAGCCGGTTTTTTCAAAATAATCGGCGAATTTTAAAGCCAACAAGTCTTTTTTGCGTTGTTATTTTGAAGGCGATATCTAAGTATTATAGATAATCCTAAGCGAGTCCATACAATATTTAATTTCACTTCTTTGTACAGTAGAACTTGCTTTGCTACGTGCTTGCTACTTGCTAGTCCTAACTAAAGGGAAATAGGCAATTGTAGAGCTAGCCATTTTATGGTATTAAGCCGGTATAATGTGATGAGCTACTGTGCTAACTGGCTTTATAACGTTTGTTTTCTAGCCACGGTAAAGGAAACAATTTCGAAGTTGTGGACTTTTCACACCAGGGATTTTCCTAAAATATTTTAGTAGGGATGTGCAGCCCGGTTGTTGAAACGCACATTCAATTCCAACCCATCCATTTTCAGACCTATTAAAAATACATAATACAGTTTTCAGCACTTCAGTATTCTGGCATACAAATTTCATAATATATGTTAATCAAAGAAAAGCCGTTGAAAATATTTTGAATTGTGACAGGACTACAAGACAACAGAGGCAGAAGATCATCGAAAACTTTACCCGCTAAAAGAAGGTAAAAAATATTAATTTATTAAATTGACGTCCAAGCCCGTTAAAATTAAGAGATAAGTTTTTTTTCACAGTTACTGGGCTTAAGCTTGTTACTTTCAAATCTTGTCACAATTCAGTTTAATCAGGAGGAGCTTTTCTTTGATTGACTTCCACCAAATCTCATCTTTATCCGCCTCTTTTGAAGGCAATGGGTTGTGTATGAAAGTCCCTAATGAAATGTAATTACCAGTAATTACCGGGTCTTTCGAGAAACGGCCCCCTGAACTTGAAAGCGTGTATTTTCTTAACGTTCACATGGTGGCATGGTGTTACAAACATTTTTCATCTGAATTTCAGATGAAATGTTTGTAAAACTATGTCACCGTCCGAAGGACCGCCATGTTATTGAATTTTCCCGCGAAATTTTGTCCCTACAAGCCGCTAAACTAGTACCCAGACTTCCCGGTATGAAAGTCCCTAATTAAATTTTTCTTGGGTTTGCCGGATCAACCCAGTGGTCTAGTGGTAAGAGAGAGATGTTAGCATGCAGAGGTTCCGGGTTCGATTCCAGGTAATTATATTCCATTTTTCTTTTTCTGATAGAAAAAATAATTCTAAAATTGGTGAAAATTTTTCTAAGTGTCGCTAAAATGGCAACGACCGTTTACGAAAGGGAAATGCGCGGCGGCTCTTTCAATTGGCTCTGTGGATGAAAATGCGACCAATCAAATGGAAGTTCATATGACCAGTCCTTTCTTGTTGCGTCGTTTGTTTTGTTTTGTTTTGTTGTTATTGTTGTTGTTTTAATTTTTCCCAAACGGGACTGAGTTTTGCAAGGCGCAAAAATAGCACTCCGGCATTCTTGGGAGCTAAGACGTAAAATGAACTTACAATTATAGTGCACTCGACCAAAAATTAAACGCACTCAGATACTTTCTAAGACGGCCTAAAGCGAACGCACTTATACACTACAAACCTCTCTCTCTCGTTGATAAAACAATGTTCGACGGTAAAAGTGGTATAAAACGGAGAACGGGCTTTACCAGACCCGAAATTTCATCAGAAGCCTTATAATGAATCGGGCTCCTTAACTGTAACCGAAAGCTGTTTTTCTCTTCAGTTCATTAATTCGATTGAGTAACTGCTCCGTAACAGTAATCCAACTCTGGATCAGTGATGTTAATTCGAACAATTCTGTGTTGCTCCTGGCGGTTCTCTAGTTCATGATCTATTTGTGTCTCCTGACTGCTATAAAACATTACCGGTACCGTTTGAATAAAAACAAAATCGGTTTTGAGGGTTTTAAGTTCCAAAAAATAGACTGTCAGAGTTGATAAATTTAGCAAAACCTGAAATGCATTCTTCGCTGTACCTTCTCCCTCCCAGGGTGAAATCTCGGTTATGCGATAAAACGCTTCAAAGTATAAAAGATTCCATGACCTTATTTTAAAATTATATCACTAACCTGTTTTCCCCACTCCTTCATTTCCAAGCATGGCAATTTTGTAAACCCTCTCCGTCATGGCGCCGAGAATCTCTGGTGAGATCCAGAGAAGAAATCTAAACGCTAACAATGTTGAACAGGTACTAAACCCTCAAGGCTGCCCTCTCGACAGTAATCCAATAATTAACTCTTCGCGTGATTTAATCTAAAATCCTTCCTTTGTACAACAGCTGCGAAAAGAGGATAAAAGCTATTAGATCTCTCAAATTGTTTTCGTTTTTGGCCGATTCACGTAGGTTGTAAGCTATCGAAACAATCATTGCAAAGAATCGCAAATTCCCAGGTCACTTTATCAAAGCACAGTGTATGGCAATGACGACAGATAACTGAGATAATTAAGATGCCGAATTTTAACCGGTAAAATGTAGTTGACAGATTTATTGCGTTATAAGGAGATCAGAGCGCTTTATAAGCCCGTGAAAACTGATACTTTACTCTATTGCGGTGTCGTAAATCCCGCTCATTAAATTCCAACTTTCGATGCTAGTGAAAAGTACTTCCTTTCTCAAAAGGGCGCGTTCAATTAAACGCATTCCGGAATAAGAATAATTAGCTCTAAAAATCACTTGAACATACATTTGCTCAGAAAAATCTACCAACACTTCTATGAATAGCTCCAAAATATTGATTTAAGGGAATTGTAGTGATAATTTAATTCAGTGTCTTCAAAAATCCGGAAAACCGTAATTGATCGCACCCTAATATACAATTTACCGGAAGTTAACGAGAAATGGGAAGGAAAAATTCAAATGCATTCGTAAAACATAGTTGGAACACTATAATGATTGTAGTTATTAAGAAGATGTTTTGGATTTCAAATTGGCATGATAATTGCTTAAAAAACAAGGATCAAAATAGCCGCTAAACTCCGTTGCAACCGATACCAATAATTGATTTCAGAGACGTCATCGGTACAAGCCGTTTGGTAGGAATTTTTTGCGGACTAAATTTTTTTGTTTTGAGAGAGTTTTGACAATCCACAGAATTGCCCGAAAAAAAAAAAAAAAAAACAGATACCACGCAGCTCTTTAGGTATCACGCAGCTCTATTGTTTTCAGGGCTAGGGTCCATTGTTGCTCAGCAAATCAGAGAAGACCTTGTAAGAGCTGCGGACTGCCCAAGATAAAAGGTACTTACTTTAAAAAGCCCAACTTGAGCCATATTCATAACAATGGAAACCCCAAAATAATGGTCTGGTTTTGTTTAAAATTTTTCTACTAGTGCTCTAAAAAGTAAAGACAAGTGTCTTGGGCTGCAGATGGCCAGGATGGAAACGGATTGCAACTGTGAAAACATTGGGTAAATCTTTGAAGTTTATCGCCGTGTGTCTTCGATAACTCGCTAAAACTCAGATCACGGTGATTTTCTTTTCAAAAATTCACTTGATATATTCCTTTAAGTGTTCAACAAGAATTTCGTGTTTGACAATCATTATGGTAGTTAGTTTTAATTTGGGACAACTTTGACTCAAAACATCGACATCAAAATCTTCAAGACACAGCTCCTTTAAGCGCTTTAGTTTAAAAATGGGTATTCTGGGTCAATGATTTTGCCAACGACTTTTGCCATTTTGTTTGAAATAGGAGTAAACAAAAAATATAATATTTACAGGAACGTGAGTGCATAACGGAGTCAATCTTTTATAGACCAATTAGAGAGGGACACTAGACTGGCACGACAAGAACTCCCAGTTATCATGTCTGACAAAGGAGAGTGGAAAAAACGCATTAAATCGGTGCGGGTGTGCCCGAAGTAGATAGATAGATAGGACTTGTCTATATTATATCTTATTATGATATCTTAGAAGTAACCAGATGAACTTTGTATCGGGTATTTAGCATTTACAAAGGAAAAACATCACGGTATACTTGTTATACCTTGTTTCAGCTTGGTTATATGATTTCTCATAAGCCATGCCATTATATACTTGTAATCCGGCATGATCAATATTTCAACTCAGTTGGCCCACTGTCAGACAAAATGCATTGCGAATTTAACGCAGTCGAAAATTCCCGAAAGAGCCAATCACGAGCGAGCTCGTCATTTGAAAACAAAAACAAACGACCGCAAAGCCGACTGGGTGACAGTGGGCCTTTAAGATATTTTTTCACTCATACACTGGTCTTGAAGAAGAGTGGTTGACGGTTGTACTATAGTCGAAATAGTAAAGTCGCACACCAGCCACATGTGGGCCACACGGCTGAAGCATGAAGCAACTTGGAACTAGGAGTATTGCTACTCCTCCCTGGATGGGATGCTAGTCCATCGCTGGGTTAACCCCAGCATTATGTCACCGGTACTCATTTATACACCAGGAGCTGGTTGTTCAATGGGTGGATAGCGCTATCCACCGGATAAATCACTATCCAGCGGATAACACAACAGATTTTGTCAATACTTATCCACTGGATAGTGATTTATCCGGTGGATAGCGCTATTCACCTTTTTAACAACCGGCGCCTCGGTGGAGAGAGATAATGTGGAGTAAAGAAGCCAGGCCTTGAACCATCGACCTTCAGACCAGGCCCCGGTTGTTCAAAAGGTGGATAGCGCTATCCATCGGATAAATCACTATCCACCGGATAAATCACTATCCAGTGGATAAGTATTAACAAAATTCATTGTGTTATCCGCTGGATGGTGATTTATCCGGTGGATAGCGTTATCCACCTTTTGAACAACCGGGACCTGAAGTTCAACGCGCTAACCACTACACCACTCCACTCCACAGACTAACCACTACACCACTACACCACTACACCACTACTACACAGGCTAACATTAGTGTCTCGACGAAGGTTACAACGTGAGGGCAGAGAGCAGACTTCCATCCAGAGACCTTTAGCAGGGCTGGAAATAATTTTGGGACGTCCACCGGTCAAGATGACCGGCCAAATAAATTTTAGCTCGGTCATACTTCATTTCTGGCCGGTCAAGTATAACGAATTTAATTTTCCACAAGTACACAATACGACCCCCCCCCCCCCCCCCCAAAAAAAAAAAAAAAAAAAAAAACACCAATGGCTAACTCATTGGTAAACGTTCGTGGTAGCTTTGCTATAGCTATTTAGCGTAGCTTTACGGTAGTTTTACCAGCGCTTTACGATAACGTTACGATGGCTTTGCGATAACTTTACAGTAGTTTACGGCAACTTTATGATATAACGTTACGGAAACTTTACGATAACGGCTTAGTAGCTTTGTGATAACTATACGGTAGCTTTTCGTAACTATAACGTTACAGTAACCGTATTAACCGTTTACGATAACGTTACAGTAGCTTTCATAACTATACGGTAGTTTCACGGGGACGTTACGGTAAATCTAACTTTACGGTAGCCGCTTTGCGATAATTTTACGGTAGCATTCGTAACTATACGGTAGCTTTTCATAACTATAACGTTACAGTAACCGTAACCGTTTAAGATAACTTTACAGTAGCTTTCATAACTATACGGTAGTTTTACGGGAACTTTACAATAACGTTACGGTACCTTTGCTATAACTTTACGGTAGTTTCACGGGGACGTTACGGCAAATCTAACGTTACGGTAGGCGCTTTGCGACAATTTTACGGTAGCTTTCGTAACTATACGGTAGTTTTACGGGAACTTTACAATAACGTTACGGTACCTTTGCTATAACTTTACGGTAGTTTCACGGGGACGTTACGGCAAATCGACCAAATCTAACGTTACGGTAGGCGCTTTGCGACAATTTTACGGTAGCTTTCATAACTATACGGAGTAACCGTAACCGTTTACGATAACTTTACAGTAGCTTTCATAACCATACGGTAGTTTTACGGGAACTTTACTATAACATTGCGGTACCTTTGCTATAACTTTACGGTAGTTTCGAGGGGAAATTACGATTAATCTAACGTTACGGTAGCCGCTTTGCGATAATTTTACTGTAGCTTTACGGATAACTTTAAGATAACTCTAGGATAACTTTGCGATATTTATTAAAGTCATAGTGCATAGTAAACAACAGCTATTTTATTGTATTTCTAACGTTTTGAAAGGATCACTATGGATGTGACCGGTCAACATGACCGGCAAGACGAACGTTTGACCGGTCAAAGCCCCAATCAGGCCGGACATTGTCCGTTGACCGGCCGTTATTTCCACCCCTGTTTAGGTCGGAAGTCCAACGCGGTAACCTCTTGAAGATCTCCCCCAACCCCCCGGGGGAGCATCGCGCTTCCATGCCATAGACAAATTCGGCTAACGCATTGTTGTACCCAATTCAAACCTTCTGGGAATAAGATTCTTTGTTCACAATATTACCATATAATTTCCATGTCAATGCTTCATTGTTATGGAAATATGACGAACAAAGAGTTCTAATCCCAAAAGGTTTGAATTGGGTACAACAATGCGTTAGCCGAATTTGTCTATTAGCTCGCCTCCGCCCAAAAGGTCGTTAAGTTAAGTAATAAAAAACTTAAAAATAATCCTAACTCTAATCAAAATGCTAATGATATTCACTTAAATCTCTCTTTGTGGCCTTTCAAAAACAAATTGACGAGGTGCAAACTTTGGTCGAGTTCCAACATTTCCCAGCGTTACAAGAAGCGAACGACAAGTCTGACAAGTAGGTCTGACAAGTAGTTCTAGTTGCGGCAGTTTATTTCTACGAGATCGATACATCTGTTAGAAATTAGGTTAAATCTACTAAATAAGGCAGAAGAAAACATCCGGCTTATTCTCACGCCTTTATTAAATTATTTTAACCAAATCGACGATTTTTCAGTTGGTTTTTCAAAGTAAAGTTTGTGTTACAATGTCGATCAGTTTTACTTTTTAAATTCCAGAGTCAAATTGTGAGGCGTGTAACATGTAACTCTTTTGAGTCTATGGATAAAATCCTAAGGTGCTACCTTTCAGAATAAGGCTATTGAACAGTTGTTTTTCGTGCATGGTAACGTTTAAGTTATACAAGGTGTTTGAGTCTGCGAACGAAATGCTAGAGTGTGTTCATTCAAATAGAAGCTACTGAGCAGTACTTTCCTGTGGTACTGTTTACTATACTGTACAAGGTGGTTCAAACTTTTTAGTATGTGGATGAAATTCTAAAGTGTGACCATTCAAATGAAAGCTACTGAGCAGTACTTTCCTGTGGTGCTGTTTATTATGCTGTACAAGGTGGTTCAAACTTTTGAGTCTGTGGATGGAATCATAAAGTGTGACCATTCAATTGAAAGCTACTGAGCAGTACTTTACTGTGGTACTGTTTATTATGCTGTACAAATACAAGGTTGTTCTAACTTTTGAGTCTGTGGATGAAATCCTAAAGTGTGGCCATTCAAATGAAAGCTACTGAGCAGTACTTTCCTGTGGTGCTGTTCATTATGCTGTACAAGGTGGTTCAAACTTTTGAGTCTGTGGATGAAATCCTAAAGTGTGACCATTCAAATGAAAGCTACTGAGCAGTACTTTACTGTGGTACTGTTTATTATGCTGTACAAGGTGGTTCTAACTTTTTGAGTCTGTGGATGAAATACTTAAGTGTGACCATTCAAATGAAAGCTACTGAGCAGTACTTTACTGTGGTACTGTTTATTATGCTGTACAAGGTGGTTCTAACTTTTGAGTCTGTGGATGAAATCTTAAAGTGTGACCATTCAAATGAAAGCTATTGGGGCAATTGTAAACGTGGTTCTAGCGTTTGAGTCTGAGAATAAAGTCTAATTAAAAGCACAAAATTCGAACAGCAGTCCTTTTCTTGTCATTGTTTGACTCTAAACAGTGCAAGTTTAAAACTGTAATAACTTATAATAACTTTGCCAAGGATTCTTACCTTTATACAACTCTAAATTTCACTGCATCTGACCAATCGTTCATTTCGAAGAATGTAAAATTCCTCCTTTTGCACGGTTTTGTCCAGTCTCTTTTTCGGTGTCTTCTCCTAGGACTCCGTTGTGAGTACGTTTAAGGATTTCGTAAATGTCTAAAGCTTCCCCTGGAAAATGATTATTAACATAAGCAACAATAGGAAATATCAGACTACAGTCAGTAATACCTCAATTATATTTTACTAAAAGCCCGCCTGCGCCGAAAAGTAAACAATGCTCCTTAAAACGATTCTCCATTTGCACGTTCATTTGTTTCGGGGACGAAATGTTTCGGAGTATATTTTAGTCAAAACAAAAGAAAACCAAAACATGCGTCAGTAAACAAAAAATAGCGGGGAAACACTTTGAATTTCAATACTGTTTCTGCAACATTGTTTTATCGTTTGCGGGGGAATTAAGCCTGTTTCATTAAACCAGGATAGAGATGTTCAGTAATTATTGCCGAAAAACTTAAAACCTGTTTATATTTCTTCCCAAGGATAACAAACACAAAACGGAACTAACCAATCAGAACTCGAGCGAAAAACGTGCAGCCCGTGCCAAGCGCTGTGATTGGCTAGAGTATATTGCACGCGTTGCGCAAGTTTCTGCTTTTAGCATGCTTTTAGCCTGACAGTCAATCGAAAACAACTCTAATGAAAGGGCTCTGCAATTTCAGAATCACTGATGTTCTTCAATGTTTCCCAAAGTGTTTCCTAATTAGTACTCACAGTCAATCAAATCAACTGCAATTAAAGCCCCACGAAAATAACTTTCAGCACTTCCCCAAAATGTTATTCGTTTGCGAACACCCGCAACATTTGTTGGGGAAGAAAAACTTGGTTTCGAGAACCAAAGAACGTTTCGGATGGTTTACGTCTGAAATAGCTTGCATGTTTCCCCAGCATTTCGCTTCCCGTTTGCTTCTATCCAAGAATCGTTATGAGCAACAGTACTTTCGCAACAGTGATTCCTTGTTTGCGCATGCCTTTATAATGGTTATAACAAACACAAAAACCGCAAAAGAATTCGGAAAGCAAATAATTATTTTCCATAGTCAATCGAAAAATAAACATGTTCTTCCATCCTTTTGCCATCAACACCTAGTTTTATGTTATGACTTAGTTTCCGTAGCATGTATTTGTTCGGTTTTAACACGAAAGGGGTACTATTTAAGCCTGCCACACCTCTTTCCTTATTACGATCCTGTGCTACTCCGCACGCAGAGGATGAATTAAGTTATTTAATCCCTTAAAACCCAAGAGTGCCAAAAAAATGATTAATCCGGCAAAATAAAAGAAAAATCCAAAATTCCATTTTGTAAAATATTGAAAAACAAATGACACCATGGCCATGTAAAACTACTGCCGAAGAGGTTTCATTTGAAGGGTCATACCATAGGATTTCGTCGACATGCAAAAATTACAACTACATTGCATGTCTCCATAACTGAACGGGATAAGGCACAGAGGCGAAAAAGCTAACTTTAGTTTCGGGTTAGAGTGTAAACTCACATATAGATGAGAAGGAAAAGGCTCTCGAAAAACGCGGCGACTGGTTAATGTTTCGAGTAAACAACCAAATGATTGAAATCGGAAAACGAGCTGCTTGTATGCAGTTTAACCGAAAGTTGCGATGATCAAGTGACAAATTGTACTGTAAATGTATGAACTGGTCCACGATAAAAAGGAGCATCCCGACTGGTTTTCTAACTGACGGATCGCTCGCTAAGGCGGTCCGCTCAAGAATCTATTTCACTAAAGGGTGTACAGTCGAACCTCCTTAATACGGACACCAAAGGGACACACCAAAGTGTCCGTATTATAGAGGTAGGGGTTGTATGAATTTTTGTATCTTAGGGACCGAGAGAACTGTCCGTAATAGAGAGGTGTCCGTATTATGGAGGTGTCCGTAAGGAGAGGTTCGACTGTATTCAAAAACCGTCGTCAAAAGAAAACTGCTTTGCTTAAAGTAGCAACCTTTTCCTGGAGGTCTGGTCTTCAATTTTAGCAAACTCTCAGCAAAAGTGGCTTGGATTATGTTTGTACTTAAAATTCTTGTCTGTGTAGTGCGCGTTTGATGTATAAAAGTGTAATGTTGCGAGAAAGAGTAAAACGGAGTAAAATCTCCATTGAAATGGCTTCTTCGTTCCGCAATGGGGAATAACGTCATTCAATAACATTTATGTAATGTCTGTAATCAGGCCCGGGTCAAACGCCGAACTTCACATGAGCCGAACCTAATTACAGTTTAGGTCGACTCAAACTAATTAAGGTCACCTGGTGAGTCAAACGTCCAACTTAAATCAGCCGAACTCAACCACAGCCATTCTTCACGGCTGCACCAGCCGTGAAGAACGGCTAGCCGATCCAAATACAATCAGTCGAACTTAATTAAGTCAAACGCCGAATATTTCAAATCCTTTACCGCTGTTTATCTGCTGAACAAAAGTAAGTAGAGCAAAATGAAGTTGTTGTTTTCACACTAACTTAATGAGCTTTAATTTACTCGCTCCAAGGAAACGTGGCGGTAATAATGACATGTTCGCATGGCGGGGTTCCACTATGTACATCCTAATAAATATAAAATGCACTTGAAACCTACAACAGAGCGGTTTTTAGCTGAGTGTCGTCAAAATCACTCTGGCCAATCACAACAGGCGCAGACAAGCCAATGAACCAATCAGAACTCAAAGCAAATTCACGTAGCCGACGCCAAGCGCGGGAAAACGCGTGCGAACAAGTCAAGTTTGGTTTTGGTTTTACTTCTGATTGGTTGAGAAAGTGGCGCGGGATTTTCTTTTCAGCCAACCACAAAGCGTAGTAATGCAAAATTCAAACAATCGTGAAATTCGCCAAATCCAAATGACAAATGCACATAATTTAACCCTACTTGGTGACCATGGAAACGGATTTCAAAAATACGACTAAAACATTTGACCCAAACTTATTTGGGTAACGAATCAAATTTTCGCAACCCAGTTTGTATTTTGATTTAATCAACGTTATTATTATATCTCTTAGTTAGTACGCGCGCTGTGATTGGTCAATTTAGCGGGCCGTATTTTACAGTACGGTCCGCTAAATTTGAGAGTCTCAGCATCAGGCCTAACACGTGCACGCTTACAAAAGTCGTTCTACATTAAAAATTATCCAGAGGAAACGTTTGGAGCTAAGCGGGTTAACATGCCAGGTTACAAAAACTCTCCGATGAAATTAAAATATAACTTTAGCAAAAAAAATGATTAGCTGCGAATCAAAAAGCATTGACAATTTTCTCGAGTAAGCTTTTTTGTTTTGGTATTTAGGTTTTAGGCTGTAAGTTATAAAAACTCGAGTAACACGGCAAATTCGTTTAACTCTTACAATTTAATTAAGCATTAACAAAACAGTCTTTCTTCGTAAAAAAAAATGTCTCTATGAAAAACATAAAGCTGCAAAACAACTTGAAACGACTTCCATCAGCAAAACTTAAGCTTAAGCTTAAATTAAGCTTAACTTAGTTTGATCAAGTTTTTGTCTGGTTATAAACTTAAGTTCAGAGTTATCGTTTGTGGCAGTGGCTGTAATAAGAACAGACTTGAAGCTACAAAATTACGCTAAAAGTGTACCTTGATTCCTCAGCGAAATTTTTGTCCTTGTAGTGGAGTCCATGAAAACAATTTTGCGTATTTGCTGCAGCTCACGCTGAAAATTTGTCAGGTGCGATTGAAATTCAAACTCATCCACGCACAAAGTTCGGCATGAAGCCACTAAAGCACACAAAAAGCTAAAAACAACTTGCAGTATTTAATGACGAGATATTTTCAGTGTCTTTTTAGAAGTTTGAGAGTTCCTTCGTTCACCGCTGTAGACCGAAGTGCTGCCACATTTTCCCGTTTGACAAACATTTTTGTTTTGGCGATTTTATCGCGGCGTTTTCATTCTTCTTTTCCTCGCTTGTCTTCGCCAGTAACAAAGAATCCTTTTCAAAGAAAACTACCTTATCTCAGGTTTCCATCGTCCTACCGAACACATGGAAGATTAAATTAATTCGTTTATAGAGTTTTCATTCAAGCCACGCAAGTTCACGCCGAATCGAGGACCGATCACACTATTTTTGAAAGCCAATAAAATTTGCTCTTTGCTTTCTTGTGACGTACGTCAGTCAAATGAAGCCGTCTATCTTTTGACTTGAAAGGTTTTCCTTTTCCGCTTCGCGCTTGGGCCATAAATCGAAGGGGAAAAACAAGGGCCGTAATTTACAGTACGGCCCTCGAACTCGGTTAGTAAGAGGTATATGTCAACAAAAAACAAAAAGCCGGGCAAATGCGTATTTCAAATAAAACTGAAGAAGAATACAAACACAAAAGGGTGCTGCAAAGAACACCTCGTGGGGATCTTCTCCTTTGTCTTTCAAAGTTTCACATTGTTTAGCTTTTTTATCTTTTTTCACTTTGTCGGAAAGATTATATTTTGAGTCTGTGGATGAAATCCTAAAGTGCGACCATTTAAAGGGGCAGTATCATGAGGGCGAAACTTGAAAACGTCGGGCCGACGTTTTCAAGTTTGATTCGGCAAATTCAAAAAGGCCGTCGAGAGGTGGAGGTATTTGTTGAATCAAAAAATCCGTTTTGATTGCCGGGAGAAAGAAAAAAAATCACTTTTAACAGTGATACGTCCAAAATTCCGGTGCAAGAATAGTGAACAGTGCCGCGTGGAACTCGTGATACTTCCCCTTAAAATGCCGGAAAGCTACTTTGCAGTACTTTCCACAGTGTGGCCATTCAAATGAAAGCTACTGAGCAGTACTTTCCTGTAGTACTATTTACTGTGCATGCTGTACAAGGTGGTTCTACCCTTTGAGAGTGTGTGGGTAAAAAATTAACGCCGGTGATGAAAGCTGTTTTGACTTTTATAAGAGGAAGTTCATTGTTGAACATTTACCCAACTGACTAAAGTTGACTGGAAAATCGTTAGCTATCGTTCTATGTGAATGACAGTACACACATGCGAATACAAGCCGTAACTGTACCATAATAAGCTACAAACCTGGCGATATCCCTTGTCCCTTGTGAAGTCCTAGTGGATTTGACGGTGATTTACAGTCTAAGGACACTTCTTTGCGAAGCACAGTATCTATATCAACAGCACTGAAGAATGCCACTGACTGAAAGAAATTCAGATAAGAAGCCAGTTAATCTAATTAACCATAGAGTCACTGACAGAAAAACATATGTAAACTCTTTAGACCCTCCCCCCCCCCGCCCCCCCCCCCCCCCCCCCCCCCGAGGGTCGAACCTTTTTAAACGTTTTTCCTAATGAGTCTGCGAATAAAACCATTCAAATGAAAGCTCTCGAGCAGTAATTTTTCTGTGGTGATGTTTCTCGAAATTTTGCAAAATGAAAATTGGTGTTTATTTTTTTGTTTTTATTTGGGAGTGAAATGGTTAACAGAATTTAAACGAAGCGGCAATAAAACTGCGTCACTGTTACCAGGCAACATGACCCTGACAACCGCAGGCAATGAATTCCAGAAAAATTTGCTTTGACATGGGTAGGGAGGGGTCTTAGAACTTAAGTGTTTGTTTTTTTTTACTTCATTTAAAATAGTGAAAACATTGCCGCAAAATGTGCAATGTCCTGCTAGACAATAATAAATCTAATTTGTAATAAAGTCCACTCTCTCAAAGCGGAGATCCCTGTAAGTCGGACACCTCTCTACGGCGGAAATCCCGACCGAATTTCACTGAACTTCACTCAGTCACTCAATGTGATCACGTACAAGTTTCAGAAGTAACTAAACTCTTTTTAAGGCAGACACCTCTCTAACGTGCACAGCGGACACTTTTATTGAAAAATTCTGGTTAAAAAATACCTCTCAAGGCGGACGATAAAACTGCAAATTTATACAAATTTGACCAAACTCAACATTGGTAATCACAAACTGATTTTATCATTCAAGAACAAGCCTAATGATAAAATGTCTTCGTGAACGGAACAAAGAACTTCAAACACTTGAACTTGACTTTCTTATCAACTTGTTCCAGTCTCTAAGGCCCGGTTCAAACGTCGCGCTATCGTCGTGTCGAACTCAATTGTATTAAGTTCGACTTTAGCACGATTGCAGCGCGACAGTTGATTCAAACGTCGCATTTAATAGCTGCTGACTCGTCCCCAGTCGTCTCTTATGAAAACACCATAGTATGAGACTGGTGTCAAGTCAGCTGCAAAATTTAAAGATGGCGGACACGGATTCGTCCGTAGGGCAACTAAAAAGGGCTCTCCTTTTGCGTCGAATTCTTGCAGAAAGAAGAAGTAGGATGTTAACACAACATGCTTTGCTTTCCTATCATGACGAAAGATGGAAGCGCATACGTGTGCTCCTTCTCATCTTGTGCATTTTGGTCAACTCTCGAAACTCCAACATAATAGTCACTCGATCATGCCGCCGGGTTACAAGAAATACTGGCTGGTGGATATTGTCGTGATTCTGGCACGGGAAGTGTTTCTGAGGATAAGATTTTTCCTCTGATATTCACTGGAACAAATTATGTCCACCATATCAGTTATGACCTTTTCCCGCCATACGTCCTTCCCGGCATAGTAAATCGAACGTTCGGAAATCGAACTCAATCCGTGGATTGAGTTCGATTGAGTTCGGCAATCGAACGAAATCGAACATCGGACTTTCAGTTAGTTCGATTTCCGAACAAATCGAATTCAATCGAACAAATCGAACTCAATCGAACTCAATAGAACACAATTAAATAGATTGCGTCCGATTGGCTCTTGTGAACCTATACAAAGCAAGCCCAAAGAAAGCCCATCAAAACAGGTTTTTCTTGTGCTTTTTTTACAATTTATTCAATAACAGAAACCCCATTTATAAACTGTCCACGGCAGTTAAGAGAACAGAACAGAACAGAACAAATCAAAGCTATCATTATTCCCGCGGGCGTATTCCGAAATTGTTATACCCTTTCCTTTTTTAGCTAACTTACAAAAGCGGCAAGACAACTCGAAGGGTTACTTTTATGCAAAAATGTAATGACGTCAAAGCGGCATTCCTGGTAGCCTTTTACTACGCATTTGAAACTTACAATCCACAGCGCATCTGAAGCCATTTCTGCGGAATTTCTTCGTTTACGAAAAACACGTGCGCTACACTCCGGGCTGAAGTAACTCGAGCTTCCAAGATCTGGTTATGGATATGATTTTCAACACCTGTTTTACACAAATCATGAGTTCGAAAATCGAACGTTCGATTGGGTTCGATTGATTTTTTTCTTTTCGGTGAGTTCGATTTCGTTCGATTGCCGAACTCAATCGAACTCAATCCATGAATTGAGTTCGATTGAGTTTGATTGAAATTTAGTTCGATCGGGTTCGATTTACTATGCCGGGGTCCTTCCTCCCCGCCTTTCGCGAAGAGCTAGACTTCGATTTTGCTGTCGATACGTTTGAACATTCCGATAAATCCGACTCTGCACTGATTTCGAGTGCTCGGGCTTCATCTTTGTCCTATGAATGCAAGCTTTCGTCGTCATTCACATCGACATTGCTACGAGCATTTTTTTTTCCAATCTGCAACTATAATTTCAAAATCTGAAACAAATCTACGCATGCGTTTCATGTAATCCCGCTGTGAAAGTGTTCGGGACTACATTATCATAATGTATGCATTAGGTTTCGCATCAATTTTGCACGACGTTTGAATCAAACGTCGTGCCAACGTCGAACTTAATATTCTATTAGTTCGACTTTAGCGCGACTGTAGCTCGACGTTTGAATCAACGTCGCGCCAGAGTCGTGTAGCGCGACTTAGCTTGTCGCGCTACCCGACTCTGGCGCGACGTTGGATTCAAACGTCGAGCTACAGTCGCGCTAAATGTCGAACTTAATTGATTAATTGAGTTCGACACGACGATAGCGCGACGTTTGAACCGGGCCTAAGATCGGTGTGAGATAATGAGAACGATCCTGTTTCAGTTCAGTTTGACGACACAGATTTCTAGTGTCAGGTTACAGTAACTTGAACTCCCAAGAGTGCCAAAAATCAAAATTCAAGAAAAATCCCAAATTTCATTTTGTAAAATATTGAAAAACAAATGGTACCATGAAAAAGTACTGCTGAAGAGGTTTGATTTGAATGGTCACACCATAGGATTTCATCAACAGACTCAAAAGTTAGAACAAATGGTACCATGCAAATGTACTGCTGAAGAGGTTTCATTTGAATGGTCACACCACAGGATTTTATCAAAACAGACTTTAAAGTCAAAAGCGGACAGCTGAAGCCGGAGACGTTTAAAAGGTTTTCCCGATAAAAGTATGGGCTCGTGCTCTTTGAGTCACGGCGGCAGGAGCGTCTCAGTTCAGTTAACTAGAAAAAAATTCAGGCTTCAACGCGATTTAAACTCATGACCTTTGGATACTAGTACAGTTTTATACCTGAGGGAGGTCGCTCATTCCCAGTTTGTGCGCGAACATTGCTCTGGTGAGGAGATTGGTAATTTGTAGTGCCAAGGCCGCCCGGTACTTGTCCTTGCTTGATACCAGATAGCGAACCTGTTGTACAAAAGAAAGTTTTAAGACAGTAAGACGATGCATGATTACTTCGGGCTAACGGAACGTCCACAATAAAAATAGGCCTTATGCATGATGACGTCACCAGCTCAAAATTCACCAGGAAGCCTCGTTTGCACAAATTTCCTTGCCGCCTTTGACAAATTTACGTTGCTTTTGAGTGGGTATTCTTTTCAACTTTGCTTCTTTGAGAATACATTGATGAGATTGGCAAAGGTTTACACTTCGAAAGCGAGGCTTGGGGTTAAATTAATTAGTCTAGCGTAAACATGCACAAGGGCTATTGTGGGTGTGTGCTTACATATGCGGAAAATGTTGAGTCGGATTCAACTTTCTCTCCAGACTCAAGCAACTTAAACATTTGTCTAATTTCATTAAAAGTGCACGTAATGTATTAAAGCAATGACCGTATGTACGTACGAGTTAGACAACAGGGGTTGGGCGTATCTTCAAAGCCACAGCCCAGCTTTCTGTGCAACTGATTTTTTGCGCATGGTTTACTTACCTCGTCATGTATGCTGATACAGAAACGCCCGTCAATATTATATTTGGTAAAGAGCCATTTCATGCAGACTAACATAAGGTGCAGATAGTCCACGGCGGAGCTTTGAACAACCCAGTTGACCCGACTTGTCATGAACTGGGAAAAAGAAAGAAGAAGAAAAAAAAAACTAAAAACATCAACACTGGAATCCAAGCACTGTAAACAAAAGGGTTCAAATCAACATATCATTAAACTTGAGACAGTATTGCATTTCTCCATCAAATTACATGTCACGAGCAGGATTACAGAGAAAGTGCCAAAAATCGATAGTTTAAGCTGCCGCAATGCAGGACAGTTTTCCTCATGAACTGATGCCTACGTCAACTGATTTGGCAGAAACATAAAGAAACACTAGTCTTTCCATCGCTTGTTATTTTGACCAACTGATGTAAAGCAGTGAGTGGCAGTAACTTTGGAAGTAGCTATTACTTCTGGACTCATCTTTTATTTTGACCGTCCGTCCGTTCGTCTCTTCGTCTGTTCGTCTCCAACTGTCTGTCCGCGTCCAGGTGACCGTTTTCATGTCTGACATTCCGTCGGTCACTTTGTCTGCCTGTCAGGCCCTCAATCCATATCTCTCCCTGTCTGTTAGTCTACTTGTCTGTCCTCTTGTCTTTCTGTTCGTCTGTCTGTCTGGCTACCTGTCAGTCGGTCCGTCCAGGTTCATGTCTGTGTGCTTGTCATTTCTGTCTGACGGGCTGTTATACTGTGACTGTCTGTCTCGGCTACAAGCGTGTCATTGTCCACTATCATTATACATCTGACTGTCTGTGTCTCGGCTACAAGCGTGTCATTGTCACCTATTTTTGTGAATCTGACTGTCTGTGTGTCCATGTGATTCTCACCTCAGTGCCCACAGCTGACGGCTCCAGTGACTTGCTGATTCTGCAGCCCAACACAGGTGTTCTCGGCTCCTCGGACTGCGCAATACTCTCTAACTTGTTAAACATCTGAGACTCACTACAAATAACAAAAAAAAACTCATGCTTTAAGCAGCAAGGATGGAAGTGGATTTCAGTTTATCACATTTGATTTCGTGACAGGCGGTCATGAAATCAAAGTTTCCATTCTGGTGGAATTTTGAGCTTTTTAGTTGTAATTTTGTCTCTTTAGTTTATATTTCTTTCTCTTTTTTCTTCTCTTTTCTCTTTAGTTTATATTCCTCTTTCTCCTTTTTCTTCCTATTTCAAGATGATAAACAGCTCCTGGTTGTGAGAGAGGGGGGAACAGGGGGGCCTGGGAGAATATGGAGTGGGAGGAGTACGGGAGGCGAGAGAGAAAAGGGCGGGAAGCGGGAGAAAAATGCTAAACGCGGGACGAGAGCAACACGTAAAAGGGTAGGAGTCGGAAGAAAAAGGTACGGAAAGCGGGAAAACAGGGTACGGGAAGCTGGAGGTTCTGACTCCCCTGTCATCACCCCCCCCCCCCCACCCCCCCCACCCCCCACCACCACCACCTCCTGGACACACACAGGAAAACACGACTTATCAGCGCGGACTGTTCCTTTAACCCCACGACATTGACTCTTGTAAGGAATTGAATCGCACCACTCATCTCAACCCTGGTTCATTAGTTACCTTCCTCCGCACCATCTTCTGCCATTATCAATGCTGTTAGCAGAGGAACTGAAAAAACAACAACAACACTACAGTGAACTTCAATCTACGAATGCGTTTGTCGAGAAATACAGTCGAAGCCTGCTTTTCGGGCACCCGCTTAATACAGACAGCTTTCTCTGGGGAAATGTATAAATGTTCTCTAAAATTCACCCGCTCAATACGGACATGCGCTAATACGCGCGGACAACGGGCAGTTTTTTTACCAGGCATAACTAATCAATGATCAATGACATCAATGAGTAATAAATGGGTAATCAATGGGTAATCAATTGATTAATCATTGAGTATTGGCAATACTCAATGAGTAATCAATGATTAATCGAACACAAAAAAATTTGTGGGTCATTGATTACTCATTGATGTCATTGATTACTCATTTTACACCAACAGAGACCTTCCAGTACACCCATTTCTCTTCCTGTCACCCACCAGGGGTCAGAAAAGGGCTCAGGAAAGGTGGAGCCCTGAAACTTTTAAGAACAAATTCCTCAGCGAAATCATTCAGTGAGAATATCGACAACTTCAAAGCACGCCTATGAGGTAGAGGCTACACTCACAATCTCATTGAGAAAATAATTTCCGAGGTAAAATTCAATGAACGAAAGCCATCTTTGCAGCAAAAAAACAAACGTGCGAAAAAGAATACTGCCTTTCGTAACAACGTACCACCTGGCATTGCCTAATCTTAAAAACATCTTAATGAACAAATGGCATTTAATTCAGAACCAACCATTGCTAAGAGAAATATACAAAGAGCCTCCCCTTATCTCATACAAAAAAGGAAAATCCTTGGGGATATACTTGTTACAGCATGCAAAACTCTAAAGGTCACATTCCACGTTATCACGAGCTTATGAGTCGTGCCGGTCTGGCCTGTCAACAACCTCTTTCATGCAAATTACTGACTAATCAATGACATCAATGACTAATCAATGACATCAACGACTAATCAATGACATCAATGACTAATCAATGACCAAAAATTTTGTGGGTCATTGATTAGTCATTGAGTACTCATTGAGTATTGGCAATACTCAATGAGTAATCAATTGATTACTCATTGATTACTCATTGATTACATTGATATCATTGATGTCATTGATTAGTTAAGCCTGGTTTTTACGGAAGTTTAGACTGAAGCATTCACAAACAAAATTCCTCGTTCATAAGAGCAATTTTACTCAGTAGTTCTAAGCGTTCAATACCTTTAAAACGCGCTAAGACAGAATGCTACACGCCTATAATCAGTTTGGTTCAGTTGAGTGTCGTAAAACCAAAACCAAAGTAACTACTCTGGCCAATCACAACAAACGCAGACAATCCAATGAACCAATCAGAGCTCGAAACGAATACACGTAGCCGGCGCCAAGCGCGGGAAAACGTGTGCGAGCAAGTCACGATTAGTTTTGGTTTTACTTCTGACCAATCACAACAGACGCAGACAATCCAATGAAACAATCAGAACTCGAAACAAATACACGTAGCTGGCGGCAAGTGCGGGAAAATGCGTGCGAGCAACTCGCAATTGGTTTTGGTTTTACTTCTGATTGGTTGAGAAAGTGGCGCAAGATTTTTTAGCCAATCACAAAGCGTTGCAAAGAAAAACCATAGCAACAGTGAAATTACTTTCGACCCTCAATTGAACACCGCTTTAAGATGTGGTATTTGAAATCACACCGCCCAAAATGCTGAATTGCGAATGTCCCAATAAAACGAACCACATTAAATTCATTAAAATTAGTTAATGTAGGTGACAGTTCTCTTCCCTACATTTGTTTCCTTCCTGGCCTTTGGTTTTAACTTTTTTTTTTCATGCGAGTACATGACTAAAAGCAACAAACTCTCGCAAAAGCACACTTTCGCTGCCGTTACACTAGGTCTTTTTACCGCCGTAGCGGGCCTTTAAGAAAAAAAAGTGTTTGACCGCTATTTCCTGAGAAGCATCGTGGTGCAACCGTTATCACCTTGGTATGAGGAACAGGCAGCATCGCTTTTACTACGAGCTGTGTAACCATAACTCTTTTATCGAATTTAGGCTCACAATAAACGGATTTCTACAAACGACAACTCACCGTCCCTTTCGTGAAGTTTTCCTTAACAGCTGGTAATAAACTTTGGCAGCGACGCATCCGTTTTCATCAATGTCATCAGTAAAGCCAAATTTTTCTGCCATTGCTTTTCCATAATCAGTGAGATGAAACCTGCAAAATACAACCAGATCTCCGGCTCAATTAAATTATCTTACTCCCTAGCCTCCTATGCAGCCGTTATTTGGGGTCACGCAACGCTAGTGGGGAGGAGCGTTGCGTGATACCCAATAACGGTTGCGTAATAGACTACTACTCCCAAGAGTTGCCAAAAACAAATTCAAGAAAAATCCTTCATTTTATTTTGTACAATAGTAAAGAACACAGGAAAGTACTAATTTTAATCCACATACATATTGTGCAGAGATGTGAATTTTCTCTTCGAGAATACAACCTGATATTTCACGAATGAGCGCAGCTAGCAAATGAGATCTCGAGTTCAATTTTGCATCTGATTTTATTAGATACTTTGTGTTATTCATGTACTTGTTTTGCCCCGCCACGATTAGCTTTCTAGCTATTTGCAGGGCAAATCAAACCATCCAACTCTTGTATTATTGTACAAAGAATAAATTGTTGTTGTTGCTGTTGTTGTGTATCTCCAAGCAGCCATGTATTATTTTGTTTATTATATAAACGGCACTAATTTCCGAAGCTTTTCCGACGATTTTACGAAAATTCTCCGAATACTGTTCGAAGGTTACAAGAACATTTCCAATTTGCACGCGTCTTTCACTCGACTCAGTCTCCCTGAGAGAGAATAGAGGCACTGATCTCAGTGTAACATGAACGACTCTCTTACTTTGCCACTCCTTTGGTGTTAGCATACAGTGTCTCTGCCTTCTGCTTCGCTTCGCTTTCCGTCAGGCGGTGGTTGAATTGTAGAAGCAGCTTCTCTGCGTACTTTTGCCCGGCTCCATAAATCCGGCCATAGTTGAAAATCTAAAGGAATTATAATAAAATTAATGATAGGTTGGCAATATTCCCGTTTACTTCATGCTGCGGTAATTGTTGCAAGCAAGGTCTCAAAATTAACGTTACTTTCAGAGGGGCGTTATTTTCGGAATTCTTACCTTCGCATGGTCTCGACTTATCCCGATAGTTTCTGCTGTTTTGCTGTGCAGATCTGTTCCCTCCGACTTTTTACCCTGCAGTGTCATCCAACCAAATGCTGTACTGCCTGTGAAGTAAGATCAAGCAATGATCGAAAAACTCTTTCGTCATCTATGTCTCTCAAAACAATTTTTAACTCAATCGTCAGAAAACTACTTTTTTCATGCCTTTGCATTTTAGTGTCCCGGCTAAAATAAGGCCAGGGGATTGCTTTATTATAAAAGTCAGGCGTACATCCAACGTACATTGATACCACTGATACAGGTAGACGCAATGGGGGACAGTGTTCGCGTTTGACGCCATGGCACAGTTTGGGGGAAGATTGTGTGATTGTCCCTTCAGATGGGTTTGTGGAGGAAAGGTTTTCAAGTTACCGTTGAAAAATGTGCAAGGGTACTTTGTTACAGGCTTTTTCAATGAAGTTGTTTTTTTTTTTTTGCTAGCTGGCGAAAGCTGGGTAAGACATGACACTGACAGTGCGTGAAAATTTGAAAAGACATAATTATGCGATATGATTCAACAGGAAGTTAACGGTATTCATTAACGAAGGTGGGCAGGACAGTGATGAGTAAAGATGATCCATTCCGCAGATCACTGGTTATCGTAGCAACGTTGCGACGAACGTCCCCGTTTTTTTAGTTATGTTGGATCGACTTGCACTCACATGATATATTAAGGATCCCTATCTATATCTTCTCTCCTAGCGACCTACCGTGAATCCCAGCAAAATGTGCATCTCCTAATATGGCAGCAATCCATAACTCCTGACTGTCAACATCAGCCCCTACTAAACAGTACCCTGGAGGAGCCCGTACCATGGCCTTCAGCTCAGAGCCGACACGATCCTCCTAAAAACAACGTTGTGGAAAACGACTTTATTCATTAAATGTCAATGTATTTAGCACGAAAGTGCTAAGTGAGGAAACTTTATTTTTACGCCCCCTGTTGGAGACGGTATCGCCATTTCTGCGTGGTCATCCGACCACGTGAAGGTCTAACCGTTTGCAGATGTCATAGCAAAGGAAGCACCTTCGACCTCAGTTATTTTAAAATTTTGGTCCGGTTGGGGATCGAACCAGCGACCACCCGCTCAACACACCAGGGCTCTACCAACTGAGCTAACCCTGCGGCGGTTAAAACAGTCATTTTGTTTGCAATAATCTGCAGTTACTCTAGCAAGGTCTAAGCGCGGGAAAACGTGTGCGAACAAACTCACAATTCGTTTTGGTTTTACTTCTGATTGGTTGAGAAAGTGGCGCGAGATATTTTAGCCAATCACAAAGCGTAGCAATGCAAAACCAAAGCAATACATAAACAACCACGTATAAAATAACCAATTAAGTGGATTAAGAACATACAGGCTGAAATTTGGAAATTATATCCCCGTTTTATAAGAATCTATTCAACCTGACATTTTAAATGGGTCTTTTTTGTAAGATCAGCCCAATTAAGTTAATTCAAATACACCTTGTTCATATTTTAGACCTCTTGAGAAAGGTAATTACCCTTAGAAAATAATTTTGTCTGGATTGAAAGGCAGAAGTTTCCTTCTCCCGTCTCGAAACTAAGTATCTGAGCAAATGTTGAACGCAGAGGGAAATAAGTTCGATATTCTGACTGAAATAATGGGCTTTAAGTACAATTCCGAACCGTAGCAAACAATTTAAACTCCCTACTAAACACCCTATATATAAGAACCTATTGAGGCTGACTTGCAAACATGTACATGAAGATTCTTATACGTGGGTGTTGACTGTAGCGAAATTACTTTCTATACTCTATACTAAACAAGGTAAACCATTCTCAACTATCCATGCCATTGTGCAGCACCTGTGGTGCTGTTTAATAATGTTCTTCATCCGATATTTTACAATCTCTTAATTTCGATCTGCTACCCACCCTGGGATTGCTTGCAGTCATCCAAGTCGGCTCCACTGCCCTCCTTGTTACCGTCCCAGCTGTGATGACTCGCGGCAAGATAGCGCCAAGCATGCTATCGGCATTGTGCTTATCGGATCTGCAATCAGAAAAGGCGAACGTTTTACCTACAAGTTATCCACAATGCATTAGACAAGAGGAGGTTTAAGACCAACAAAAATTTTGCTAAGTAAAAGACAAGTTTGTTTTATACCCTGTTATTTCTGAAGGCAGATCCTCTTTATCAAACCAAACAGCCAACTGAGATCTATATAAAAAAGAAACGTTTTTTAGTACTGTGAGTCGACAACTGTGGAAGAACATAGTTGAATATAGGTCAAACGAGAATGTGTTTGAGAGTTCGAATTTAGTAAAACTTCATTCTCGTAGCAATATTTCTTAACTCTCTGGGAGCACATAAGAGACAAACAGGACAGAGTTTCTAAACACTTTGAGATGGCACAAGAGTTCGAAGGTAAATAAGATAGGAGTTTAAACTCCCCCCTCGCGTTTTACCCGGTTTTAGTTCCCATATTCTGTAATACTGTGTCCGAACCTGATTCTCTTCTGAGCATTTCTCCAGGACGAAATCATCTTATTGATAATCAGAGTCTTGTGAGCACTGTGGTCTCCAGTTGCCACTAATGTCCCATCTTCAATCTTACTGACATAATCCTTGGCCAGGGGGTTTCCGCAACGGTAATTCTCACCATTCTAAAACAGCGGAGAAAATAATTCAGTCAAATTAAATTTTGCCTCCTTTATTAATAAGACAATTTCAAAGGTACAATTTCAATTCCTAGGTACAATACAATAACACATGGTAAACACTCTTTAAGCTATCTAGGCCCAAGGTTATGGGGAAAATTATCTACAGCTGATAGATCAGCAAAAACGTTGTATGCTTTTAAAAACAAGATTCGTAAATATGACATAACTCTGTTAATGGATGATGGTTGCAAGGATTGTACCCTCTGCTCATCATAACAATACAATTTTATCATTTTCTTTTTTCTAAATTTTAGCTTTTATTATCAATTAATAGATTGTTAGCTTTATATAAATTTTAAATATTAAATATATTCTAGGTTTTAAATTAATATTAGATATTTTATACTTTTTTAATATTTTTTATGTGTCCCCAAATTAGTATGGGTTTACCCAGGCTATAAGGTCTTTTGACACTTAAATAAAGTTTCTATCTATCTATCTATCTATCTATCTAAAGAACGGATCGTTTTAATTAAGAACACCCAAACGCGGGAGTGGTTCCTGTTTACTATAATAGGGGGAGGGGAGCGGGGGGCGGGGAGGGTGAGGGGATGGGGAGGTTGGGGGGAGAGAGAGGTTAGAGTACTTGCTTCCATATCGTGTTCTTATAGACCGTTTGCATTATGACATCATACCCGAAAGACCTCTGGCAGTTATCGTAGACCTGCAAAGACTGGGCCTAGCAAGTAGTAAAAATCGAGAGATGCCGCCTCGGCAACATGAACGTGATAAACAAAACAATCACTCACAGTACAAGACAAAAGGTAAACAGTTTTCATCGCGAATAGTCCGTAAAATGGTTCAAGTGTCAAGAAGCTTTGACCAGTGGAAATCGTATTGAACTGCTTTTACCGAGAATAAGGGCCTGGTCGCACTACAGTCAAAAACAAAAATTAGCCCGTGCAAAAATCGAGGAAAACAAAAGAAACCGCTCCGGTGGGACACGCTTTTTGTAGAATGTGTTCGTTTTTATGTCATTTTGCATGGCCTAATTTTTGTTTTTGACTGTAGTGCGATGAGGCCCTAAGTACGCGTGTATGAAATTATGAAAAAGTGAACAACGACCGTTTTGTTTTACCAATTAAACTAATTTAACGCAAGTACAAAACTATTGTGTTGCTAATTAAACCTTTTAATACACGTGCAAAATTGTTCGTTTGCCAATTAACCGGGCTTAAGGTGATGTTACACGGGACGATTCGCAACGACGATTTTGAGCGCAACAAAATTAACGTCAGGTATGTTACACGAAACGAATTTAGTAAAATTCGTGTTTTTGCGTTGAAGTTTTTGAAGCTGATTAAAAAACTTCGCAACGCAAATATTGCGAAGAAAATCGTCCGCGCACCCATGTTGCGCTAAAAATCGTCGTTGCGAAGATCGTCAAACGTTTAGCACACTGCGAGGATCACAAATTTCACTCAAGCGTGCTTTTTGTTGTGCACGTGCAGGGCGCCTCACTCCTACGCGCTAAAAACCAACCAAATATATTAAATAAACTTAACACTAAAACAAAACAAAATGTTGAATATAGTCACACAACAACTCAAACCTTATGTGGGATGCGGAAAAACCAAACCCCTGGAAAATTAATGTCATTAAAAGGTCCAACACCATGATAAAAATCAGGCCTGCTTTCTCCTCCCGAATTTGTTCCCTGGGTTTTAGCTCGTGACGTCTTCTTCTCCGAGACTGCATTCGGCTCTCCTTCCACGGCATCTGTCTTCACCGAGGCACTAGAAGATTTCTTGGCCCGAAAACCTTTTGGTTTCCTCATTTCTTCCAACTCTGATCTGGTCCACAGTTGATCTTCGCTTAGAGTGTACAAATCTATCTCGTCATCGTCAAACTTTGAGTTCGGGCCACCGCTTTCTTCTTCTTTATTTTTGTTCAAGCTGTGCTTCCTCCAAAGATTATCAAACGCTCTGAAATGTGAAAGAACTTCGGTTGTTAAATGCGCTCTCAAACCTTTTTTATGTGGGTTGCGAATTTTGCACGTGCATTAAAAGGCTTGGCCTGAGACTCGCACGCTCTCGGCGACTCTCGTGCGCTTTCGAAATGTTTGACTTGGCTCAAATTTTCATTGATATCTATGGTTATTCTGAACTCTCGCCCTTGCTTGGCCACCACTCTCACGCACTCTCATTGACTCTCGTGAGTTGACGTTTGACCCTCGATGCATGACGTAATTGTTGCTATGACGTTTATCATCTCACGTTGCCAAGGTTCCGCGCTCTAGCCGCGGCATAAACAAACTTTTTTTGTGAATTTTTCTCCCTTATTCTCTGATTTGTTTCCAATAAGTATGAAAGCAGTTTTACTTCGCGACTTGTTCTAGGTATCGAATAACGTGTCTCTTATACCTACTAAAGATTTTCTAACGCCAACTTTCCGAAAAAAAATGTAATTTTGTAACATATTAACACATCAAGCGAAACCGCCTTGTGTTTGCTAAGTCGATATCATTGCACTGGATACTTTTAAACGTTAATTGAGAATCCGATTCGGACAAAAAACTCGCAAACTAACCTGATGCACAGCAGCTATCCTTATCAATCCCGCTATGTAGTTTTTTCTCTTTAAAATGCTGGAGCAGAGTTAACCGTTACCAACCTTTGAATCAAATTCTGCGGAATAAATTTCCCTTTATGACGAGAGGTGACGTCATTTAGAATCTTTTGCGCGCGGCAATGTCTTATGAGTAAAGGGATCTCAAATATAGTGACTTGAACGAGATAAAGAGTTTTGGCCTGATGACGGACAATTGGTTGTTTAGCAGTTTATCAGAAAAGTATCATTCTGAACCACATTAGGGGGAATTACGGTTAAATCTTTCCATCGTCTTAGATCGGTTTTCTGAAATTATCTCGATAAAATTTCAAGCAATCAAAACATGGCTCAAACAGTTTGTATATCGATGTTGGTCATATGATGTTTGATGAATTTTGGGGTGATTTTGGAGAGTGTTTGAGAAAAAAAAGAGGGCGAGGAATTTGTAAAATATAGACTCGGAAAGATAATAGATATCGAGCATTTACTATTGTTTAGTTAATAATAAATAGCACCAAAATAGTCCGATATCAATCTGGTGTGCTCTTGCGTGGGTATCGACTGTTTTTTGATGTTTCAAAATAATTTTCATCCTTTATCCATTCTTGCATGATAGTTGCAGGTGAAACAGAAGCGAGCCTATCAACTATTACCATTTCTCTGTGTCTTTTGGTCTCGTATGACTGAGGTTTCACAATAGAACTCCGTCATAAACTACACTGACTAGAGTTCAAAACCAAACTGAGTTATTATCAGTCAGCCGGCACGCGAAAATAGAAGAACTTTTTACAGTCCACCAAATTTTACAGTCCTACCTAGTTGGAAATGGTAATTCTGGTTTCGTTATTTCCACTTGCTCTTCCTCGTTATCTTGCAACGTAATTTGATTGGCTGTCAGATTGTCTGTCCTGCCAGGCACCAGGTACCCCCAGCCATGTTTACGACTGTGGTGCAGCGGAAATCCGTCCCATGTCATGCGCAGTAGCATGGGCGCCACTTGACATTGTGGACTAATGTGTACAGGACCTTCCTTCCATTCCTCTTTGTCCGATGGTCCAATGCAGAGAGATCTATACCAGCTAAAAATTTGATGAAAAAGAATTTTAAAATCGTCCACACTAATGCGTTTCCAAAAGGCTCCGTTTCTATTTTGCCGGAATGGTTGCAACAAACAGGAGAAAAAGCAAAATCAATCGCGACTTGTTCTTGCTTGTTTTACTGCGCTTGACGTCGCCTATATGTATTTGCTTCGAGTTTTGATTGGTTTGTTGTATGTTCTGTGTCTGTTGTGATATTGGCCAGACAATCAACACTCCTCTAGCCTGCGCGCAGACGTATCCGATTTCCTTGCTTCCCGCCGTTTTCCGCGCGGAGCAAGGAAATCGGATACGTCTGCGCAAAGGCTACACTCCTCGACACTCAAGGAAGTAATGAAGAATGCGTTTCCATAGAGTCTGACACAAAACGCATAGTATGGACGAGTGAAAATGATACGGGCATGGCAGCGTGTAGGCAAAATCAAAATTTTAATTCCGTTTGAACTTTGGTCTTGGTTTTAAGAATTCAAAACGAAAGCTGGTGGTTTCGCCCCGTAGCTGGTGGTTTCGCCCCGTAGCGGGTCAGCAAAGTAATAAATCTGGCCAATTACAACAGATGCAGATAATCCGTTATACCAATGAGTAAGTAATTTCATATAGCCGATTATGATCAGCTTTGGTTTTACTTCTGATTGCTTGAGAAAGTGTTGCAAGACTTTTTAACCAATCACAAGGCACGCAATACCAAAACAAAGCAATTGCAAAATACCCTACGAGCAAGCTCTCAGGCACGGGTTCGGGGTTTCGGGTTTCGGGTTTGGGGAGCGGCCCCTTCCCCCTCCCCCCAACCCGAGCATTGCAAAATTACTTTCAACACTCAATAACCATCCTAGGAGAGTAAAATTAAGATTGAAGGATTGGACAAAGGAATGTACAAGTTCACTTACTTGGGATAACCTGGCAAATTCTGTCGCCTTTTCCACATCACGTCAACAGCTGCAGGAATCGTTGCTAAGACATCAGAAGAACTCTTTAAGCCTTCAACTACTTCCACGTTATTATCATCAATCATTTCATCTTCAGCTAGAAAATCAGAGGTGCTTGTACCAACTGTAGAAGAATCTTCTTCAGAAACAATAGCGTTTTCTTTTAGTTTAGATTTCCTTTTCTTCTTTGGCGGTTTTAGTTTTTTGGTTCTTATGTCCTGAACTGACCAATCCAACTCCCAAAGCCAGGGATCTTCAGCATACCTAATAAAATAACATCATCAATGTGTTGCACATGAAGTGAAATTTCACTACATTTTGTTTTAGGATTTTATGTTGTTTATATCACCTTTACTACATTTTCAAAAACTCATTAATAATTCATGAGCATATCAGCCAATCACATGACGCAAATCGATCACGTGTATGAACCTTTATACCTGGTAATCTACGGTCATGAAAAGCCTGGTGGCGGCTTTGATTTCAGTCACAGGGGAGTGCAGCGCTGAATGGAATGATTGATTAATTCATAGATTAATTGATTGATTGACTGAATGGATGAAGGAAGAAATGAATAAATGAAAAATGAAATATTACCTTGCATAGCAGGCAACAGGGAGAACTGGAGAGAGAGGGAAAGGACGCCTGCAATAAAGACCCCCTTTTGTTCATTTCTGCAGACGCTGGAAGCCATTAAATTCTGATTCTGGTGAGCTAATTCGCACTGGGCGGCAAACATAGTAAATTCCTGTGTGCAGTCAGCCATGCATAAAAGTGTGTGCCAGTTTCTGATTGGTGAACATAAGTCATATTGACAGTTGATGTAATTTAATTACCTGGAAATCGGTAAGCATAATGTGAATAGCCCGGTTCTTATAGCAAGCATTCCTTCCCTTCTCCCCCTTTCTTTTTTTGTGCCCCTCCCCCTCCCCATTTATGCCTGCCACCCACGCAAATGAAATATAAAAAATAAAATCATTATGAGCAATCAATGGATAATTAAAATAAATTGATCACTAAGATGTCCAAATTTTACAAACCTTTTTCCATGAAGGTAGTTGCAGGTGTCATCTGCCAATTTCATCAGTGAACACTTCATCTCCTTTTCCAAGTCTTCATAAGTGTCATCAGAATCTCTGATGTAATTTTCCCATGAACGATCAACAGGGAGATATGCCGATCCCATTTCTAGCATCCCAGCAAAAGATACCGGGTGAGGAAACCTATCAAGGTACTTGGGCCAAAGGGCGGCAAATACCTCCTGAGTCGCAGCAGTATCCTTTGCACAGTATGTTACCAAATCCTATTACCAAACAATTGAAACATGGATAATCACTACAGGTGTTCAAACCAAGGTTTTATCACTGACTAATTTTTTTTTGGAATTTTGGAATTTAGATGTAGTATCCTAAATTCATTTACCAGTTTGATCAATTTTTTTTTCTGTTTTTGTTGTTGCATTTTTTGAAAGGATATATAATGTATTTACTAACATGTCCAAATCATTTTTTCAATATCATCATGGGAAAATGTTTTTTCGAGTGTACTTTTTGCATTTGCATGACCCCCATTAAATTTGCTTGTTCTGGAAATTCTTTAGTGGCTATCTTTTAGAACTTCCAAAACATGCAAATGTAATGGTGGCCATGAAAATGCAAGAAGTACTATTGAAAAAACAATTTTTTTTCCACCTTGTACCTGGAAATGTTCCCGAACATCATCAAGAGTTCCTTCTACAAATATTTTCACCATTGACTTGTCCAATTCTTCGCCACCACAGTACAGATGGTGAAGGTTCACCAGTTTGTTGCCTGACCCAGTCAGCATCCATGGCACTTTCCCAATGCGTCCCGCATTTGCTGATTCCCACAGGCCGCGCTGCAGACTTGTAAAGCCTGCAATGCACATGTGCAAACTCAGCGTATCCAGAAAATATGTTTTAGGTCCCTGAGATAAGCAACATAATAAAATAAAATTTAGGAATGACACTAACAAAACATGCATGCATGTGCTATAGTTTAATAGACAATTATTTGTATTCTCGGTATTGAACTGGAACTAGCTTGCAGTCAAGGTTAATGCGGAATATCATTAAAACTATTTGCATGCGAAAAGATTCCCCTGCATGAGCATTGACTGCAAGCTATTTCCAGTTCAATACTGAGAATACAAATATCATCTATTCTTGCTGATGACTGTCATATGCAACTAGCAAGCCCTGCTTGTGACATGCTGCAATCATAACAATGCTACTAATGTGTGACACTCTTCTTGGTTACAATGTGTTACAGAGTTAAGAACATATGCAACATTTGGTTTTCAAGGGATCAAGTATAAACTTCAATCTAAATATTACTCATTCCCAGAGGAAGTCCAACATAATAGGGTGAATATTAATAAAATTTGTGCACAACAATCACCCTCCACTTCCCACCCTGATGAGGAAATGAGTTAAGATCTCACCTTAATGTAATACTGTTCTTTTATAAAGGATCTGTCAAACCCTACAGAATGACCAACTATTAGCCTCTCTCTCCACTCTGCCTCTCTCCAGTCCTGACCTTCGGGAATTTCCAGTGGTATGTACAGCTTAGGTGTCGGCCGGACCAACAACTGGTAACTCTTTTCTTTCACAAGTCTTGGACTCACCCAACAATACCTGAAGCAAGAATAATTCAATATATATATTGATGAAAGATACACCTTAATAAAAAATAAAAAAATAAAAACGAAAATAAAAAGGATAGACCAGTAGGTTACACATACAATATTACCGTACGGAGCACCCCAGGGCTTAAAGTAAGGCCAAAGATATCACCCAGAGTGCACCCTAGGGATTTTACTTTTCCATATAATGTCAACAATATATTATAAAGCATTTTAATAATGTCTATCCTGCTGGTTCATCCCCAAGCCTGGGTAGTCCTGCACTTGTCCAAACGATGTCTGTGATTCGCTAAGAAAACAATAGATTTATTCCGCTGGGATGGGGATTAGGGATAGGGGCATTGTTCAAGTGATATATCAATTATATCGTTCGCCAATCACAGACATCATTTGGAAAGCTACGACCCCGCTCCCAAGCCTTCAGATGTTATAAGTCCACCTCTATGACCACTAGGTGAATTTAACTATAAATCGGACAGTGACAATTTGCTCTTTGGGTATGTTGTAGTCCCCATTTTTCTTTGATTTGAAAATTTTCAAACCAGTTGAATTTTTATCTTCCTTTGTCTCAGATTGGTCACCATAACCTGAGACAAAGGAAACGAAAATCAAAGTGGTTTAAATATTTTCAAACCAATGAAAAATTTGAATCACAACAGATACACTGCATAGCATGTCAGAATGCACATGCCAGCTCTGTTAAGCAGACGGTTGTGAGAGAGAAGCATGTGATGAGCCCTGATGATGTAGACCTGCATTGGAGGCTAACAGAGTGCAGCGCATGCTTCCAAGTAAATGTACATCATGCGTTGTGGCAGCACACCTACCATGCAGAAGAAGAAGCTGCTACGGCGATAACTGGAAAAGGACCTTCATTGACACAAACTTCAACATCAAAAACCAGAGCATCCTCTTCTGGGACATCCACTGATGACGTAATAAGCCCCTCGTCACCATAAACATACTTAGTCCATCCTGGAAAGAAACTCCACTCATTTGGAATGGAAGAAAGTCTCAATTCCGCCAACATCTGAGCCTTTTCAAAGTAAGGCCTGCTTTGCTGCTCTGCAATCTTACTAAAGTGCTCATCGATGTTTGAGCCCAGTAAGGGAGGAAGTTCGAAGTCCACCTCAGGTAAGACCGTCCCAGTTTTGTTCCACAAGTGATGCACATTCAAATGATCCTGGCATTTCTTGACCATCGTTGGATCGTAGGATTCCGTTCTGCCGTGGAACACTTGAGTGTGTAACGAGCTGGACAACATCTGTATTTCAAGGGGATTGAATTTCTTTTGTTCTTCATTTGATGAGGTATCATCTTTGGGAAATGCTGTTGCTGTTGTTGTTGATGATGTTGTAGAACACGTGCGACGTGAATAACATGGCATGCGAAATCGAGCTGGAATTCTCGTTAGCGTTTTATGTAGAATCGCATTTATGGAGCGATACATCTTTGAAGTATTTGGCTTCTGTGGAAAACATGAAGATTTAGTCCAGAATATTGTTAATAATCCACTAAAAATATGGTGCAATAATGTGCAAGTTCTCCTTTGCCGCCATTGAAACAATTTCTGCACTCAGAGGGGGAGGGTTAGGAGTTTTCTAAAAATACTTAAAAAGTACGATGAAAAAAAAGTGTTATGTAAAAAGACGCTTCATTTTCTCATATTCTACTTATAAAGTAATTTTATTGTTTTATTTTCCAAAAAAAAAGACTCTCCCAAAATATTGTTTGTAATATAATGGTCATTTTATTTCTCCCTCCCTAGTCTTCCTACCCCCGCTTCTCGAACCCCCGCGCTCTTTTATAAAGCCGCTGAATTGGTCTTCCTGCTTCATCGAAGGCTCGTCTCTGCCTGATGCAACACCGCCCGGAATTGTTGTAAATTATTTCATAATTTTCCTTTAAATTTCCAAAAATATTTCTCCTTCTCTTAATTATTTAAGCTTAATAGTCGTCTTAAGAACTGAAGAAATAGGATGGCTACTGATTCCTTGACTTCGGACATGGAGAAAATGGATGTACAAGGTAAGCTAACCCCACGTGTGAAGCCGGCAGCACGATCGATATCAGTCGCTTTGTCAGACACCGTGTTTTACAGATTTTTGTTTTGCACGAGAGCCTGTTTGGCAGCTTAGAAGTTGTATCTCCTTTAACGAGGTCAAAAACGTTTCTTTAAGATGGAATATCAGTTATATTTCGCAAATAAGTTTCGGAATTTCTGTTAAGCATAAGGTTTGATTGTTTGATTTTGTACTTTCGCTTTCACGTTAAGCTTCCTGAACATTTCTCAGTAGCTCAGATCAATATCACGAACATGAAAGATTTAAGTGCGTAAGCTCATATGGCCTTGATATCAGAAAAGCTATCTGACATTGAAGAGGAGACCTCATTTAATTCTTGGCAAATAAGCTGTATTTGTAGCAATACGTGAAATGTCTGTTTTTCACGTGGAATTATTTAATTAAGGCTTAATAAAGCTTTACTCATTGATAACTTGCTTACGAATTTCAAGTTGAGAATTTATTTATCTGTTGCACGATCATGCAACAGATTTCAAGCATAGAATCTTACCAAAAACTATATACTGTGCCCCAAAACTACGAAAAGATTTGTGCATTGAGGAATTTTGTATTTTCTGGAAGAAAACGAAGCTTAATTAATTTAAAATACCATAATTCATTGTTTTGATAATTATGTCAATGATTAAACATACTTGTTAGTGTATGATTGGTTTATTCATGACAGATAATTTTGGTTTTTGTTGGTATATGATAATTCGAATCAGAAACTTATAACATTGTTTCTGGTAAAATCAAATGATTGGGAAAGAGAAATGGAAAGATTTCTGTACAATGCCACACATTAGGTGGAGCGATTTTACGGCCACTTATTTACATATCCCTAAATGTTTGTTAGAACTAGCCATATGAAAACAAAAGAATCCATTCTTATTCAATGAGATGCAAATGAGTGGCCTGGGGTATTGTAAAGTCTAGCCCATTAGGTAATGCATACCATTCTTAAAACTGAAACAAAAGGCAAAACAATGGAATGCCTAAACAAACACAATAGCAGATACAATGTACATGCATATTTAATGCATGGGGTTTTACAAAAATCTTACCAAAGAAATTTATATGACAAATTCTCTAAAATAATTGTTTGCTATTTTTAGCATGTACAGCTGTAGTCTAGCTGTTTATAACATAAAATTAATTAACCCCTTGCAAAATTGATTAGCATGGAAACTAAACTAGTTATTAATATGCTCATGGATACCGGTGATCCAAAATTCAATCCCAATTCTTACCATTATTATTTATCCCAGTCCACATAGAATCTTCATCCAGTTGGAATTTATTGTACATGCTGATGGGTTACATTTGAGATTTTGTTTTTTTGTAATCCCACATATTATAACAGTTGTATTCCACATCCCAGCAATAAAACACAGTATGGGGATACTCTCATATAAGCTATATTGGTATGTGCTGGGTATGGTTTTCAAGCAAGTCTGGGATAGGGTATAGAAATCAGAGAGTTAAAAGTTTTGGTCTAGAATAGGGTATGATTTGCTGGGAAACTGATCAGTGGTATGAAGATAGCGAGACTGGGATGGGGTAGGATTTTTTGTTGTCTAGTCTGTTGTTTTTTTTATAGGGCTGCTAAATACAGCTGAACGTGGAATAGCATCTGGTATAGGGTAAGGGTCCCAAAAATAGACAGATTACTCACCCAGGGTTGTCAGAAAAGTTTGAAGTAGGCATCTGACTTTGGAAAGTAACTGGAAAGGTTTTTTTTTAAATGCCATCCCCTCTAATGAACTGCCAAGCAAAGTGGCCAGTTGACATTATAAAGTAGGTGGTCAGCCCCCCCCCCCCCCCCCCCACCTTACACACCCTGGAATCAGTACTCAGTAGTACACACTGCTTCCTGTCATACATGTAAATGTATGATCCTCGTATCATATCAGCCATTAAAAAATAATGTCTAGTATCATATTCCATTAAACTTTTGTTAAAGCCGTTATTCAGCATCTTTCTTATTTAAATTTCTTCTAGGGCCAAGTTAGCTAGAGATGCGCTGTGTTTCCCTTTGCTATCTCAGAAGGGCTTCCTGGCTCTACACCCTAAAGCATCCCCTTTCAGTTTATTGCTGTAGACCAAAGGGACTTCCAAAGATCCCTACACAAGACAGTGCATGCCGAGCTAGCTTAACAAGGGCCATTAGAATGTATGCTCCCCTTAGATGTCTAGGTTAGTTTCTTGTTTATCTTGAATTCTTAAGTGGAGAAGTTGAGATCTGATTCCATGTTTATATAATAAGATTAGTTAATAGTACACCAATTTAGGCGCAATTTCCTCAAAATGTCATCAGGGCTTGAAAAAAACACTTGAATTCCAGCTTTTCCTTTGGACAAGCAACTCTCAAATTAATTTGCACATTTGATATGTTTTAAGTGATTCCTGATTAGAACAGTTTTGCTACGGAATAGTGAACTTGTTTGTTCAAACTGCAGAGGCTCCATAACCATTGTTGGAGCATTAGGCCTTAAATAATTCCCTTGTGAAAAAGGTGGGCTGTGCAAAGGATTCGACAACTAAAAGAATGGGACAGATTCTCTTGTAAGTGCCGGGCAGGTTCAGAGACATGACAAGGGTTTGAATGTTCAATAGTTCGCACCTCCACATGCCTCATAGTCTCACTGATGACATAATTATCACTGCAAGAACAGTCCCTTAATAGACAAATGTGATCTGTGAACATTTTTGTCCGTAAGGTTGAAAACACTTTTAATTTGTCTTGTTTACTAAAAGACAATGAAAATGTATTTGAAACCTGTGAAATTGTTCAACGTGGAGATAAACGTTTTGCTAATTAATCTTTCATTTCTGTTGCAGTAAGGGAGCTTGATGAAAATCTTCTTACACTATACATTTTAAAAAAGGAAACTCGGAATCAAGTTCTCATCTTCTGGTGAATCTTTGATAGTTTTGATAGACCTTGTGACGAACATTTGTAATTATTTTCTCTTTCTGCAATAGCCAATGGTCCAGTGATCTACACCTCCGAAAAGGAGGGAAATGATGAAACTGGTGATGGTTCCTTGCAGAAGCCTTTCAAAAGTGTAATGCAGGTAATGTAGCAAATTAAGAAAACAAATTTTTAAGTCGCAGAAATTACAGTGGAACATTTGTTTGGGCAAAAAAAGATGACAATATGAACAGGGGGGTTAACAAAGGCAGGCTCTATTTAGTTCTATAAGAACATTAATTTAACATTAGTAAAGTGAAACATGCTAAGCATCTTTTTGTTATATTTTTGCTGCTTCTTTCTTTAGGCTTTACGCACTTCTGAAGGAGAAGAACCACCTCCTCTGATTATGGTGGACGGCAAAGCGGAAGGAGAGGTATAATACTTGTAATTATGACTTGTTCCAGAAAATATCCTTACCCCTCGCATGGCAGGTGTTTTGGGTTGAAATCAAATTAGTATCATTAGAGACATTTAGCTACAGGTTTTCGGCTTGCAAACGTCTAGGAGTCACATGACCAAGCACTGACTTCACGTTTGAGGTTTTTAACGCACATTTTATACAGCAGGACTGGTAGGTTTTCATGTTTGTGATTTCTCTCAAGGTTTCTTTGCTTTGCTTCTCAGTTATCTCATGTATTGACAGTACAAATATGTAACATAGTTTTCTGTTTAGATAGAGAAGAAATTTAAGTCGAAAGAGTACATGTTTAGCATTTTGTCTTCTCTCGAAAAAAAAGCATTTACACAGGAAGCAAATCCAATATGCCGGTGATCAACACCAAGCAAGTGAAAACCTCTAGCTAAACTGGTAAAAGTCATGATACCTCGAACGCCAAATGCCTAACCTGAAACTGCCATTTGTGGTTTGCCGTTCACGTGAAAAACCTGTAGCTAAATGTCTATATTTTTACATTTAACCTTTTAAGCCCCAGTAGTGACCAGGGCTGTGCTCTAGCAGCACCTGGGGATCTCAGGCTCCTAACATTTGTCTTCAGGCGGCTAGAAAAACATACTTTTTGCATAAAGCTCAAGTGCTAGGTACCCCAGTTGGAAGCCTTTGGGCTCCCTGTGATTCTTCTAAGAGTACAGCCTTGGTGATCAGAATCAATTTTTTCATTGTAGTATCAATAATTGTGCATTGTTAAGCAAAGAGCTCAAATTTTCTTGATTCATTAACAATTATTTCTCCCAATTTGTGTTATAAGGAATGTATGGGGATATATGATGTGGACATGTTGCAGGTATATTCCAGTCTCGGGTTACATGTAGATCAGTATTCAATCTAGGTTAAATGTGTACCCAGTATTCAATCTAGATGTAGGCTTACCCTTAACCCAATACAAGGCTAACTCTAACACAAATCTAACCATCACAGCACTGGCTACATGTATGTTTGTGCTAGGGGTGCTGGTTAGCTTTGTGCTAGGGTTACCTACCTACATGTAGATTGAATACTGGGTACAAATTTAACCTAGATTGAATACTGATTCAACCTGAGAACAAATTTTACATACCTGCAACAGATACATGTACCTCAAGTACACCATATGCATTGTCCACTGTATGTTTGCAATGAGTTTTACTTGCTGGTTGGTCCATTTTGGTTTCAGAGGTATGAGAAACTTGCAAAGGCCCAGTTGAAGAAAATGAGTAAACTTCATGCACAGGAGAAAAAGAAATCAGAAGACAGAGACAAAAAAGAGGTAAATCTGTCTGGATTAAAGGCTGTCATCCTGTTGTTTATTAACAAAGTACTGCTCAATAGCTTTCATTTGAATGGTCACACTTTCGTTCATCCAGGGACTCAAAAGTTAGAGCCGCATTGTACACCACAATAAACAGCACCACAGGGAAGTATGGCTTGTGCTGCCCACAGTAGCCTTTATCTGAATGGCCACACTTTGGGTTTCATCCATAGCCAATTCAAAAGCTGACTACACCTTGATGTACAGGAAAGTATGCGGGACGGTGATGCCCACAGTAGTCTTTATATGAATGGCCACACTTTGCGTTTCATCCACAGCCGACTGAAAAGCTGACTACGTATACGCCTTCAGCTTGTTTGGCATAATAAACAGCACCAAAGGAAAATACTGCTTGATATTTGAATGGCCACTCTTTGTGGTTTCATTCCCATACTTATGATCCAAACTCAGAACTACCAGCACTTACAGGTCTGGTTTGATTTTTAGAGTAAATGGAATAAGAGCTAGCTACCATCAACTGAACTGTCATTAATATTTCATTACCCTCGGACCAATTCACTCTGCATACAAACTACAAAGTGCAATGTATGTGTGTGTCACAATGTCGATGTTTCAGTTATCATGTACTGCAATGTTTTTTTCTTTTTTTTTTTATCCCACAAGACTGAAAAAGCTCAACAGAGAGAAAAGAATCTTGAAGAAGCTAAGAAAATTACAATAAAAGAAGATTCAAGTTTACCTCCAGCCAAGAGAGTAAGTATACAATCCATATCTACATACAGTGGAATCCCGATTTGTCGAATACTCGATTTTTCAAAACTTATTCAAACCAAAACTCGTTTCCCTTGGATTTGATTTCAGTCGATGCCACTTTCAATTTTTCGAACCTCCCAAATTTTTTAACCAATTTCCTTTTCCCTTGGAGGTTTAAAAAATCCGGATTCCACTGTACATGTAAGTTTGAACTGATCCTTGCATTGCATTGTCTTTTTTATATTTGCTTTGATTGGGGACTATTTAAAATTACCGGTAATATTAGGCTAACTTTTGACAGGCAAATTGTCCATAATAAATAATTGAGCAGGTGTGCATGTCTATAGAGCAGCTAGCCCAGCATTGAATTTATATACTGAATGATGTTGTTTTGTCTAACATTACAGATAAGAATAAATGAGTCAGTAACCCATCGTGATCAGAGGGTTAAATTGTTCGGCTGGGTGCATCGCCTGAGACGGCAAGGCAAAAATCTGACGTTTATAGTTCTGAGAGATGGAAATGGATTCCTTCAATGTGTCTTGTCAGATCTATTGGTAAGCAAAGCAAATGCAATTATATACATCTATTAAGTAAGTTAAGTTCAAGTTTATTGCCCTATATTGAGAACAGTTATATTATAATTATAATTTAGTAGCAAGGAAGCCCAAAAGAAACCACTGGGCTTATAAATAAATGGGCTCCCTCGATATATTATTATCAACATAAGAGATACAATGTGTAAAATACAAAGAGAGATAAAGAGAGATAAAATGTGTAAAATTACTCGTATGTATTACTTAAAACATTGTATTTTCTTTATTAATTATTAATGATATAATTATTACATTTTTATTATAATTACTGTAAATCCTCTTTTAACCCTCGGATGCACATGCAAACGTAAGCCCCAGCATGGTACACCCCTTCGGTTTTTAAATATGACGCAATTTTTGAATATGTATGACGTTTTACGGTTGTCTTATTTTGGCATACAAAAGAATGTCAATTCTTAACAATAGCAGCAACTGTAATGCGTTGTAATATCCAAAATGGCGGCACATGGGAAATTGGAAAGCGAAAATTGACGACATTCATATCCATTTTTTTGTACACAGAAAAATATTTTCATTTGTTATTGATTAAAAATAATTAAAAATTTTGACTTCATTTCCAACAATTTGAAGTCAATTTGTTATGACAATGTTGGTTCCCTTTAAGAATTGAAATGTAATCTTTGGTGTTTATTTTATATGTAGTGCCAGACTTACGAAGCTGTAACATTGTCTACCGAAGCATCTGTATGTCTCTATGGTGTCATTAAAGCCCTTCCTGAAGGAAAAACAGTGAGTGTTGTTGTTGTTGTTGTTGTATTACATTGTAGTTTTGTTTTTACCTACATAACATGAGCAGTTTATGAAGAGCTACATGTAAAACAGTAGTGTTTCTACCTGTAGGGACATTTCTTTTTTTATCCCCATCCTTGTGCCTCTCCATGTGTGCAAATTGTTCGCACTTCACATTTTGCTCATTACAAAAGCGCCTGTTACTAGTTTGGTTATTGTTAAACCCTAAACATTGTACATGTTTTGTTATCTAGGCTCCTGGAGGTCATGAAATGGCCGTGGACTACTGGGAACTAATAGGGGAATCCCCCGCAGGTGGACTTGACAATCTTGTGAATGAGGTCAGTTGATTTACAAAATGAATGTCTTGTGTTAGTTTTGTGTTTCCCCTGATAGTTTCAGATATCAGCATTCAAGTGTACCTCCATACTGGTTTTACCTTTGTAACTTCACTTGCACATCTTTACAAATAATTATTATATTATTTTTCTGGTTATTTATTTTTAGGAATCTGCCATAGATACTCAGCTTGACAACAGGCATATCATGCTCAGAGGTGACACGGTAAGATTGTTAAAAATATCACGTTATTTAAGTGTCAATGTTTTTAGCATGAAAGTACTAATAGAGGACACTGTTATTAAGACCCCGAGTGTTGGTCGATCCAGCCAGGAATTGAACCTGCAACGTTCTGCTTAGCGGGCCAGTGCTCTACCAACTGAGCTAACCCTGCACATGGTGGTTAACCCTTTCACTTCCAAGAGTGCCAGATATCAAAATTCAAGAAAAATCACAAATTTCATTTTGTAAAATTAAAGGGCTTGAAATTAAAAATTATTCTCAATAGCAATTTGCAAGCAATTCCTAAAATTTAGTTGCAAGTTCAAAAATTTTAGTCACAAAAAAAAAAACTAACTACTACTACTACCAGAACCGGAAATGTGAAACAAGAAATTTCTGAGAAAGTCTGAAAAAATGCGCCCATGATACACTTCTTGGAAACAATGTTAATGAAGCATGAAATCGACGATTAAGTCACGCAACATTCAACGTTAATTTCGCAGGATTTTTCGGATAAAATTACAACTACCAATTACACTACTACTACGATGTCGGCCACAGCCGAGCCTAATAATAAGACTATTCCAAACTCTACGATCAAGCATCAGTGCCTCCAACTCCTGACTAGGGTCTACATCAGTGTCTCACTTTAAGATATCAAGTAATGTTGATTTTGGTGGTCCTCTACTTCAATGGCCGTAGGTTGGCTCCCAAAGGACGAGTTTGTGTGCTGGGAGGTTGGAATGTCTTTGACAGTGCCCGAGCCTCATCCTTCTTGCTGCTACTTTATCTCCAACTCTTGGCAAATCTCCATAAAGTTCCTCATTAGAAGTATGGCTTTGCCATCCTTTATTAGCTAGGCCGTAAAGCAGTCGCAAAATCGTGACCAATAGACAAATGCACCCAATATAGGCGCAATTTTGAGCTCTGAAAATATTGAAAAACAAATGGTACCATGCACAAGTACTGCCAAAGGGGTTTCATTTAAGTGGTACATGTAACACCATAGGACTTCTTTAACATACTGTATTCAACTGTATTCAAAAGTCAGAACTACACTACATGCCTCTATAATCGACTATGGGAGTGAAAGGGTTAAGTGTGTTTGATAGAGCAGAGCACCATGTCATTCAATTGCTCATCTGTTTAGCTATTTTATTACTTATACAAAGTAAACATTTCATGCAGTATTCATTTCTGATGTTCTGGCCACAAGCTAACAATACAAAAGTTTGTTAAGTCAGGTACCCTGTCCAACAAAACTAGCTGTCACTTTTAATTAATGCTTGGTGATATTTTCTTGTAGATTTCAAGAATCCTGAGAATGCGATCTGCAGTTACTCAGTGGTTAGTTGTCTCTTTTGAACGTTGAATCCTGCTATAAACATGTAATATTGATTTCCTAGCTTGTCTAACCCTACATTGGATGACATAGGTCAGTTTGTTAACTGCTACAGGGTACAGAGGTTTCAATAAGAATTGATTGAAGTAGGTGGCTGGCCAAGGTATAATAGGCAGCTGTGACAGTTAAGGGGCCATAAGGCCCTGTCCCACTAGGGGGAAAATATTGAAATCTGGATCGAATTTCCAGCATTCGGAGCATGAAATTGAGTATCAGTGCCCTGAGAGGTGAAGTAGGCGGCGGTATACCGCCGGTAGCCGGCTTCTATTGAAACCCCTGCTACTATCATCATGCAAATGCTGCATCCCTAACATTTTTCATTTTTTCTTTCAGTTTTAGAGATCATTATTTCAATCACAGTTATGTTGAGGTAAGTAATAATATTACCTGTAGTTTAGTTAATATGTTGAGCTTGAGTGGAGCTTTTAATTTTATTATTTATTCCATTTCTTTGTTGGGTAAAGGGGATCTGCAGGGGTGATAATTTAATAGGCTATTTCCAAGTTCAAAGTCTTTTCTATAAATATTACTTTCATTCACGTACAAATAAAACTCATTTAACTATGAAAGATTGTGTGCCAGGTTTTGCTATGATATTTAAAGCAGCTAAATTGCACTTCAAAATGTTCCAAAAAGTGGCAATAAATCTACAAAATGTTGAATATATTCAGAAAATGTCATTTTTGTTAACTTTGTTTTTCCATTGGTAGGTCACTCCGCCCACTATGGTCCAAACGCAAGTTGAAGGAGGTTCTACTCTTTTCGAATTTAACTACTTTGGTGAAAAAGTAAGTTTTTTAGCTCTTGCACATATGGGTATTCCTGTTTGCTGAGTTTGCTGCTCATACGTAATAGTGTCATATAATGGGCATAAAAGGCAGGATTTGAAAAGGTGGATGCAGTGTCTGTTCTAGAGTGCACCACTGCAGGATTAGCACAGATTGAACAAAAATCTCCAATGTCTCCATTTAGTGCTTTTGTGTTAAATACATGACACTTTTAATAATAAAGTGATAATTTCTATTTTTGTAGGCATATTTGACACAGTCATCCCAGCTTTACCTGGAAACAGTCATCCCATCTCTGGGTGATGTGTTCTGTATAGCACAGTCGTACAGGGCAGAGCAGTCACGCACAAGGAGACATCTGTCAGAGTAAGAGTGTTGCTCTTAATAATTTATTGACCTTTTGGGCAATGATTCTTATTCCGGCCCAGGGATAACAGAATATGCAGAATAATTCTACCCATCTTAGTTAACCAAAAAATTTTCCAAAAGAAATCAGATACGCGGTTTCCATACCATGAAGCGAATAGTAGTATTGCTATTCCCCCCAGATGGGATGCTAGTCCATCACAGGGTAACCTCCTATTTTGTCAATGGTACCCATTTATACACCTGGGTGGAGAGAGACAATGTGGAGTAAAGTTTCTTGTCTAAGGAAACAACACACTGGCAATGTACCCATTTATACACCTGGGTGGAGAGAGACAATGTGGAGTAAAGTTTCTTGTCTAAGGAAGCAACATGATGGCCAATACCAGGCCTTGAATCATCAATCATTACATCTGAAGCCAACATACCAACCACTACACTGCCACACCTGTTTTTCTGAGTAAACCATACTTTTATACCTTTTGTTCTCTGTTTGGGAGCAAAATAAACAAAAACATACCACTTATTACATGTTCATCTTTCTGTTCCAAGTTTTCATATTTTGCAGTGTATGTTCTTCATCTCAGTGTTGTTGATTCAATTCTATGTTTTTATATTTCAGATACACCCATGTAGAAGCAGAATGCCCTTTCATCACATTTGATGATCTTCTAGATAGGATAGAAGACTTGGTATAAATTTGAATTTTTTTTTCTATTTGATTTCAGTGCCTAAATGTGCTACCATGATTTGTCCACTATATGATAATAATTATTAACAGCCAACTCATACAAATAAACTGACCTTGAAATCTCTGACCTCAGCTCTGCAAAGCTCGATACTTTACAGTGTAGTGTGCCTCTAAAACCTCAATGGCTTGCTCTTCTTGTTTTAAGAGTCAAGGGCAAATTAGCCTCCTACGCAGACATTCTATTGGCTTGTCAAGCATTCCTTCCCAGGAGTCAGGAGTGCATGACGAGGAGTATGTGACGAGCCAAAAGAAGGTCTGTGTAGGAGGCTAAGGGCAAATTAATATAACTCACAAACTCTACCTCAATAATACACACACCTCTCTATAACAGCAATTTTAAGACGATTTGATGTATTTAGGTTGTTTGTGACCATTTTGTTGATGGCATACTTATAACATCTCCGTATATTACAGGTTTGCGATGTTGTTGACAGAGTGCTGAAGTCTCCATATGCAGATATACTGAAGGAGATGAATCCAGTATGTATAACCTGCTACAAATTGCCTTTAACCCTGTAATCCCCAACAGTGCCAAAAATCAAAGTTCAAGAATAATCCTTAATTTCATATTGGAAATAGTGAAAAATAAATGATACCATGCAAAAGTACTACCAAAGAGGTTTCATTTGAATGGTCACACCATAGGATTTCATCAGCAGACTCAAAAGTTAGAACAAATGATACCATGCAAAAGTACTACCAAAGAGGTTTCCTTTGAATGGTCACACCGTTTTCTTCGACCGACTCAAAAGTTAGAACTACACTACACTGGGAGTATAAAGTTTAAAAACTAATCTCTCTGTGTGGTCTGATTGTTTTTTGTTGTTTTAATGACAAGCTGTTATCTTCTTTCAGGATTTCAAGCCTCCCAAGAGACCGTTTAAGTACGTTCATTGTGATTTATTCTTCCATTTTAGTTTATTGATCTTCATAAAATTGGTTTGACAGCCACCATTCTTTTTTAATCACAGGAGAATGAACTATTCAGATGCCATTGTGTATTTGAAGGAGCATAACATCAAAAAGGATGATGGCACATTCTATGAATTTGGAGAGGTACAGTTGTATATTCATGTAATACCAGCTAGCCTAATACCAGACCCTATCCACCCATACATTTGTATTACATTACATTACATTACATTTGTATTTTTTGGGTAATGTAATATGGCAATTCATCACCCACTTGAGACTTATCGGTTTCTAATGTCACGGCTAAATGTTATTGGACAACATTTACAAGGTGGATGGCATTGTTTGACGCTTTGCTGATGTCCCAACATGTTGGCCAACATTTGTTGGGTGGCAATGTTGGACGCACGGCTAAACGTCCCAATATTGTTGTCTAACAACGCATGGCTGAAACGTGACTGGCTGTTGCCAGCATTGTTGTGTTGGAAAGCCGGCTAAACATTCAAACATAGTTGTGCCCAAACATTGTCTAACATGGGGTGCTAAAGGTTCTAACATTGTTGAGCAGACAAGTGTTGTACAACAATATTAGAACGTTTAGCCAGTGCATTAGTTCAGAAAAAGGGAACCCTCCTGACACACAAGAAAACCGAGCATTTCTCTCTGTGATTTAAATGAAGTAAATTACCCCTATCTGCCTCTTCAAGGTTTAAGGTGACAAAAATGCCATTTATACTGAATCTGTTATTTTCTTTATTTAGGACATCCCTGAGATGCCAGAGCGGAAAATGACAGATCAAATCAACGAGGTATTACTCTCAGGCATAAGGTTTCATTTGTAATATTCTTAATAAGTGTTGCTCATTAATCGTTGTTTAATTCACTTTTTGCCCTAGCCAATCCTGTTGTGCCGTTTTCCAGCCGAGATAAAGTCCTTCTATATGTTCAAATGTCCAGAAGATAAACGTGTTACTGAATCAGTAAGTACATCACTGGCTAAAATAATTATAACGGTTTTATAGAGCGGAAATTTTGTAATTGCTTTGGTTTTACATGACTGAGCTCTGTGATTGGTTAACAAATCTCACACCACTCACTTTCTTGACCAATCAGAAGTAAAACCAAAACCAATCGTGACTTGCTCGCACGCGTTTTCCCGCGCTTGGTGCCGGCTACATATATTTGCTTCGAGTTCTGATTGGTTCATTTGATTGTCTGTCACTGTTGTGATTGGCCAGAGTAATTATTTTGGTTTTGGTTTTACGACACTCGATTGAAAACTGCTCTAAGGAACTGAAGTTTTATTCCTTGATTTTAGGTTGACCTTTTGATGCCTGGCGTTGGAGAGATTGTTGGTGGATCAATGAGGATGTGGGATTCTGTGAGTGATTGGTTTCTAACCATGCAAAGTCTTATAACTACAGTGCAAATGTAATGCGAACGTATTTTAACGAATTTTGGAGCTGCTCGGATCTTCTCATCGAAATCTACGAAATTTTGCTTGCAAATTTCAAACAAAATTCCAAGTTCTAAAATTTCGCTCATTGAAAATACATATATTTCATGTGTTGCGAACTACAATAGTGAAGCAGGCGAACAAATAAAACAAAGCTACGCGCTTCCACGAGTAGTAAGCGAGTTGTTAGCATTTTCTCTTTTCACTTAATGTTGAGTATATTTTCTCTTATTTTCAGGATGAGTTGCTAGAAGGCTACAAAAGAGAAGAAATTGATCCTACACCTTACTACTGGTACACTGACCAGGTACGATTCCATGGGTTTCTTTGCCCGAGCCATCCGATAGTTTACAATATAGAAGAAAGAAAGCGAAGTCGAGAATTGATATCATTGTAAAATCAAGATAATGATGTAGTAAAATACAATATTTCACCTCTTTTTAATTTTCAGTCATAACCCTGTCGTGGTATTATTGGTAGTTTCTTGGTGTTGCGGATGGTGTGATCACCAAATGACGTAAAACAAAAGATTCAAAAGACACTGAACAATACCCACACCACAACACAAAAGCTAACCAACAATGGCTTTCGCAACACCAAGAAACACCGTATTATTTGACAAATAAGCACCTTATAGCGGTTTTCAATTGAGTAACGAAAGTAATTTTGCAATCGCTTCAGTTTTGCATTGCTACGCTTTGTGATTGGCTAAAAAACTCGCGCCACTTTATGAACCAATCAGAAGTTAACCCAAAACCAATCGTGACGTGTCGTGCACGTTTCCCCGCGCTTGGCGCCGGCTACATGTATTTGTTTCGAGCTCTGATTGGTTCATTGGATCGTCTGGCTCTGTTTTGATTGGTCAGAGTAATTACTAAATGGTTTTGGTTTTGACACTAAATTGGAAACCGCTCTATCTAAGGTGATTGGGCGACTTTATCCATAGTCGTGTCCAGGGTTTTCTCAGTGTCGCCGTTTTGATTGCAGAGAAGGCGCTGGGGACGTGGTTGTGATTGCCTTTAGGCTTAGATACAGAATTTCAGAAAAATGGGCTTAAATTCTTTACGGGATTTCTCCAAAAAAAGCTCTAAAATTCTTTCAAAAATTCTTTAAAATTTCTGTCTTATTTCTGACCGTGAGCTGGTAGATGGCTTACCGGAATCAGCCATATTTGCTACCAACAGAGATGGAATTCATGGAATGCATAATTTTAGTGGGAAACCGCTGGTTAGTTGCACTGTAGACACACGGAGCAGAGGAGCCAAATTTGACCTTTACGCGTTCGTTCTTCGATCAGTTGTTTTCGAGTCTGTTTTTCGCCCCAGCGGGACCCCAAGCGTAATCGGAGTTTTCCATTGGGTAACCGCAGACTGCTGACTGTGGGCACCACAAAATCGGCACTTCGTGCCTCGCTCGGAAAGCTTACGCTTTCCGGTCGTTCGACCGGAAAGCGCCGATTACGCTTGGAGTCCCGCTGGGGCAAAAAGCCGAAAACAACAGATCGAATAACGCAAGACACAGCGCGCGAAACTCAAAGATCGAACGCGTAAAGGTCAAATTTGGCTCCTCTGCTCCCTTTGTGTAGACACTACTGTGAGGGTGAGCCCTCAAGTTGATCAGCGGTAACACAAATAAACGCTTTCGCGACGTTTTTGCCAAATTTTACTCATTGTCTAAAATTCCCGAGATTTTCTAAAATTCTTTTCGGTGTCTAAAAAAAATTCTCAAAAAAATTGCGGAATTTTTTATCTAAGCCTGATTGCTTCTATCTGGTTGTTTTCTTACTAAACTCCTAATAAATCATCTTTTACACAGAGGAAGTATGGCTCGTGTCCCCATGGTGGCTATGGTTTGGGACTGGAGCGGTTCCTGACCTGGCTCTTGAACAGGGATCACATCAGAGACGTGTGTCTGTACCCACGATTTACAGGCAGATGTCGCCCATGAAAATACATCACTGGATTCAGTTTAATTCACATCAATTGCGTTAAAATGCGGCATGAGACATGCCGGTAAAATATATAGCTAGTAGAACAGTTACCTTAAATTTGTCTATTACTGATCTGTAGGACTAGGTTTTGATCGAAATTGGTCAGAAATTTTTCTTTCACTTTCCACTTTGGAATCCTTCCTTTTGGCCTATTTAGTTTCCAGATTTTCGATTTTAAATCGTGACTTGTTTAGCCAAAAATGTGAAAACAAAAGGTGAAACCGTGTTTGTTGTGTACTCTTTTAAACGATCAGCTGCATGACTGAATTCAAGTAGGCGTTTCTTTTGGATAATCGCAATCCAGATCATGCGATCAAAAGATTTGATTGTCAACGATCGCTTAAATTCGATGGTTATTTAAGAAAGCGTTTCCATATGATCGCAGCGTTTTCGGCAAACGATTTAGTGTCCTAATATCCCCGATCGCTGGCGATTATATGGAAACCAGCCGACAAGGGACAACCCTATCCGAACATCTCTGTTAAGAAGAGGGTCATTCATTTAGGATCATTTAACCCTTTAAGCCCTAAGAGTGATCAGCATCAAATTTCTCTTTGCAATATTAATGCCTTATCAATCAAAAAGGTCATGAGAATTAAGGACATGATCACACAAGATGAGTTCTCTTGATATCCAAACAATTTCCACCACTACTTCTATAGGAAATGTATAGGACTAGAAATGAGAATTTAAATTTTGATGTTAGGGCTTATTTGACTAAAAGTAACGAAAACCAGGTTCATTAAATGAAACGATCCAGAGACCAATCTGAAGGTTTCGAGTATTTAAAATCCAGATATAGGCAAAAGAAGAAAGAACGCCTCCTGTTTGCGCGTACAATTAGCAGGGAAGCGCGCAATGGTTGTGTATGAGTGTAGTATTTTGTTGTCAAGGAATGGTAGTTATAATTATATGTCAAGTGAATTAAAATTTCAAAAGTATGACCACAAAGCAGTCTCACTTTGTTTTTGTGTATTGAAGACAATATGAACGTGGTTGGGCGGAGATGTGAGAATTTCTCTTCGAATTGAACACGCGAAGTGAAATTGTATATCCCCAAGCAGTCGTATTTTATTGAGCTTGAATACTTTCCGAAGGTTGCACGAACATTTCCGTTCTTTTCGGTAGATTTTCCGAAGTTTGTCGAAGATTACCGAAAACTTAAGATTTCCAAGGAAGATTGGAAGTTGTTTCGATAATAGGCCAACAACTTCTAGCTCGTTTGCCATTTAGTATTAAAGGGCGGACATATTCGCTCTTCATAGTGAAAGTAAAATTGATATCTTGACATGTGTCGAGCTTGATTTTTTCTCAGTGGTTGAAATCCCTGAACTTTACTGAAGTTTGCATTTGAACCCCAAAATGCCAAAATGATCATAATATTGTGCCAAAGTCGTGCAAACAATGTGCCCAGATCGTGCCAAAATTGTGCCTAAGTCGTAACAAAATTGTGCCCAGGTCGTGCCAAAACTGTCTGGGTCGTTCCAGTCGTTCCAAAAACTATTGAGACGACATGGACGATCATATGGGAAAAATACTTTCCCGGACGATCGCAAACGACTGGGACGACCTCAGTAGCTTGAATAGAACTGACTTCTATCCTGACGGATGACCGGGACAGAGACGACCAAAGCTATCCACTCTCAAAGCGTTGAGACACTATTGTGATGTGATGAGAGACAGGTCAGGAAAGGGTCTTCCACACTTCACACCAGTTCCTTCTCTGGAGTCTTCAGAGGTGAATTTATTCGCGCAAAATCTGTCCCAGCATTGTGCTCTAATGTCACGCCCTTATGTTTTCCCTCCTTCAGTATTAGTGGGGTCCCTACTAAGATCCATGGGACAATACCGTATGCCATTTACGTTGGTTGTTTTAGACACGTACCCTAGAAAATATTGGTGGCCTATCATTGTTGGCAAGACAGTTAAAGCACGAAAACTAGCTTCTGCGGGGGATGTTGGTGCTCTTTTAGTCCCATCGAAGAATGGCTGGATGCCCCATAAGGCTATCCCAGGAGATCTATGGGCTTTCGCTGTGGACCCTTGAAGGTAACATTGATAGTTTTCCTTCTATCTTTTAGGACCTTCCTGTGGTTGCCAAACTGTTTAGGCCGGCACACACTAGGGGACATGTTGCGGGGACATGAAGCGGGGACATGTTGCAGCGACAGTTTTCCTCGTATGACATCCCCGTTTTTGCGAAAAAGGTCTGTTGTGGGGACACAATTTTGTCCCCGCAACATGTTGCATGAAATTCAGCAGGTTTGAATTCGTGCGTCATGAAGCGGGGACAAAATGACCCCCATTTCGATGTCGCATCGTGTACACTGCTCTTGCAAACTGTCCCCGCTACAAAATAGAAATGAACCAATAAAAACGCGCCATTGATTATCCCAGGAGCCTTCAGTAGTAGGTGCCCTCAGTGATTTTTGTGATTTTTATACTTCAATCGCTTTGTGTGCACCAGCTTGCGTACTGTCCCTGCAACATGCGCCAGTATACTGTGCACACGAAGGGGCTTGTCCCCGCTTCATGTCCCTGCAACATGTCCCCTAGTGTGTGCCGGCCTTATAGCTTCCGTTAGATGCCCAGTGTGTCGACACGCAAACGACTATGACTTCCGTTTTTGTCGACAGTGTGGCTACAATCGTAAGACCATACAAAGTTCAAGGAAAACGAAGAACGTGTCTGTTGACTTGGACTCCATTGATGCACGTGTTCAGCAGCTTTTTGATTATGACAAGGCGTCTAGTTACGCAAAGCAAAGACTCGCTACAAAAGGAACTTGAACAGTTTCTTTCTGCCTTGCCTGGCCACGTTACACTTGCAACTGTTACACCACGTGACCTTTGTCGATTTTGGGTTCATAAAGACAATAACGGAAAGACTCAGGTTCACCGCATAAGTTGCAAGTTCATGAGTCAAAAGGGGAAACACCCTTGTGGTTGTCCTATGCGACTATCTTACAAGACAGTTGATTCCTATATCGGAAAGTTGCGAGCCATCTTTCATGCGAACGGGATCTGACCTATAGATTGGACCCCAGCATGAAGATTGTAATGAACAAAAAATGCTTTAAAAAATCAATTTCCCCTCCTTCCCCTGCAGCTTAACAAGTGGAAATTCAGTGAACACAAAGGGCTTTATGATATAATGACAGTGTGGTTGAATACCCAAGGATTAATCCATGACTCCACAGCCAATAGCAAAAAAGCCACCTGGTATAAATCATACAATAGTAATTTTATTCTTTTTAAAAATAGGGAAATAATATTTCTTATGCAATGTATGTTCTTTTCACCCTTTCTACTTATATATCCTTTGCGAAAGCGTTTACAAATCAATAGAATATGCAACTACAAGTGCATTAGAGTGTACCAAAGTTAAACCACTGATACATTGTTCTGAAACACATTAAACACGATTTTAATCCTTCGTTTTCTCCATATTTAATGAACAGTTTAATGAACGGTGTTTGGATATCCCGATGAAACATTCTTCCCTGTGTTTCATATATTACATCAAATTAAAAATAACAGCGTAAAATAGTGTACAACATAAAATTTAATAGCTTACAATAAAAATTATTGTCATTTTACCCTAGGTGCTAGAGGCTTTTCTATCACCATCATATTGCACAACTCTTTCGGTTCTTATATCTATGTTGCAAGAAAATTTATTCTCATGGCTCAGTTACTGAGCAGTATGTACAAAATGTATGTACAAAACACGGCGGCTAGAGTTGTGTTGCAAGTGAGTAAGTTTCAGCATATCACACCTGTTTTGTGTGAGCTTCACTGGCTACCGATTCAATATCGAATTATTTTTAAGATTCTGCTCCTCGTGTATAAATCACTGAATGGGACATCGCCTAGCTATTTAGCTCAGAAACTATATTATCGTTCTCATACTAGATCATTGAGGTCTGTTAGTAATGAACTTTTAATGCAACCTAGATCGTATACCAAGACCTACGGAGATAGAGCATTCGCTGTTCATGCACCAAGAGAATGGAACTTAAAACCCTATGAAATTCGGAAGTCCAACACCATCTCGAGTTTTAAAAGATCACTTAAGACGTACTTGTTTACTAAATTCAGTAATAACGGATCATTGTTTTTATAGATTTGTATATTTTCCATTAGTTTTTGAGCTAATTTTTGTTTAATAGTGATGATTTAATAGTTGCTTTAGTTTTAATTTTTTCCCTTTTTTTATTCATTGTAAATATAATAGGATATGGTTGTAAATTTGTAATTTTTTTTTCAATAACGTTGTTTATGACTGTAAAGCGCCTTGAGCATGGGATAAGAGCGCTATAGAAATAAAGTTATTATTATTATTATTATTATTATTATTATTATTATTATTATTATTATTATTATTATTATTATTATTATTATTATTATTATTACATGTTGGTTTGCCTTCAGCCTGCTCACGAATGCATGTTACGAGAAAATGCCTGGTACCCAGGGTATTGTATATTATTTCTTACAGCAAGAGGAACAAAATGAGAAATTTTACCAAAAGTGTTAACATGTAACTTTTAAAGTGATTCTTTAATTCAGCAATGCTGCATTTTAAAATAGCTCAAATTATGGTCTATCCCCAATACCCCCAGCTAAATCATAGACTTTCTGACTAACAGCCATCGCCAAAGAATCAGCAGCTTCTCGAGTTTCCGCCTCGGCATACACACGGACAATATCCTCGGTACCGGACGGTCGCACAAAGGATCTTGCACTCTTGTAGCCAGAGACAAGTTTGTTAATTTCATCTTGAAGCCCTTCTGGAGCTGTTACCTTTGTCTCAGCATCTGTCGTTTCAATAACAGAGCGATCCTTGATGGTGACTTTGCGTTGTCTGTTTGGAAGGTCTGTGTAGGTGGCACTCCAGTCCTCCAAACTCCAGCCTTTTTCATGGAGGATGCTTTCAACCACTAGCATGTCACTTGCAGCATCACCCACGGTTTGGTTCACTAAATCTATCATGCTCAAAAGCTGCTTGGCAGCTTTACACCTCTCGGAGCCTGCGTCTGCATCTTGGATGACAGCCTTCATCTTGTTTACAACATTGTTTGTAAACAGTGCTGTTCCGTGGCCATTTGCCTCAAAGTAGACACCAATGTCGAATTCCTCAGCTTTGTGGTGAACATGCTTCACTCCTGTTTTTGTGCAAGCCACAGGGACACCAAGTGTGTTTTCAGCATATGATGTAGAATTACCATTGGCATACGCTGTCTGGACTATCCCTAAGCCTCTTTCAAGCACAACACCAGTTTTATCAAGTTTATCTTTCACATAACCTACCATCAGGGTAGCAATTCTATCACCATCAAGCAAATGGAACTTTCGATCTTTATCACAGTAAAAATACAACACTCTGTCAGCATCGCCATCGAATGTCACACATCGATCACCTGGGCTGATGTCCATTCCATCAGGAGCACATTGGTGCAGCTTCACATAATCAGCGCCACACTTCTCGTTAAGCTTCCCACTTGAACCATCATTGAAAACTACCACTGACACAGTACCCTGCAGGTGCTTAACAAGCTTCCTAATTTTAAGTGCTCCCACCCCATTTGCACCATCCAGCTTGACAACAGGCACACCTGTTTTCCCAGACAGTGACCTCAGATCCAAAAAGGCATTTGAGATTTTATGGTAGTATCCTTCCTCTGTTGCTTCGCCATATTCACCTGCAGTGTTTTGGCATCTCACCATGTAATGCAACTGTGGGGTGGTCAAAACACCTGACAGAAATTGTAAATGTAATCAGTTAACATTTACCCAAAAGTAACGGCAACCCACAAGTAATGTTAATTTTTGAACTCTGGCTTTAGAGACCCCTTCTTCCCCTCAAAATTTCCAATGACCTTCCATGGGGGAGAGTATGAATATTTCTTGGAACTGCACAATTTGTTTCCAGTCAAACATTTATTAAGCAGACACCCTCAGGTAATGCTCTACTGTCAGCTTAATACAGAGTGCCGCTTAAAGCAGGTTGCCATAGAAAACATCGCAATCAATGCCAAATAATCATCACTCAAATGAATGTTGCAAGTTATCATTAACTTAAACAGCGCATTTCTGTTTATTTTGTTGAAAGATTATATTTTGCAAAACAAAAGAAAAATAAGTCAGTTCTGACAATCAAAACTCATCAAGACAGTCTTCTATTTCACTGCAGTTGAAGAATGCAAAGGGGTGGGGCCTACATTTATTTGTTATCACTTTAGTTTTTGCAGTTTCATTTGTTTGGAGCAAGTTATTAACTTTGCAGTTTGATGACAATGAGAAATTCTCCTATCCACAGTAACGAGAATAGTCCAACAACAACTCAACCGATCAATCAGGTTAAAACTGGCTCCTTAAATGGATCATGCTCTTCATCTGACTGATTTAATGCCTCCATTCGGCATGTGTTTTAATTGCTCTCCAATTAGGACCAACTGGTTGAAGAGACCAGAAAAACACAATTTTGTCTTAATTGGCACAAGTCTTTACTTATGAGTGTCCATTTAATACAGGTTTTGAACAATAGAAACAACCATTTCGGTGAACTCTTTGGTGTCTGCATCTGTTTAATAGGTGTCTGTTTAATACAAGTATTCTTTACAGCAAACATGGGAACATCGCAGCCATGTTGGGGGTCAAAAACAATAGAAATCGTTTGCATGAAAAAGAGTTTTATTCCCAAAGGGTGGACATTTCAATGTTCTGACCACCAACATGGCCACCATAAAGTTTAAGCCATCCATAAACCATAAAGTTTAAGCCATCCATAAAAATGGGTGTTTCTTGGTGTTGCAGAAGCTATTGTTGGTTAGCTTTTGTGTGGTGGTGTGGATATTGTTCAGTGTCTTTTGAATCTTTTGTTTTACGTCATTTGGTGATCACACCATCTGCAACACCAAGAAACTACCATAAACATTTGTAGAAGTAGAGTTGCAATGTTCAGCAATCCACACTCTAATTCAAACAATTTAAGCATTTAGCAATGCCTATTTTATACATTGTCTGCTATTAGCCAAAGAAGGGGAGGGGAGGGGGAGGGGGAGGGGAGGGGGAGGGGGAGGGTAGTGGGAGGAGGAGGGTAGTGGGAGGGGGAGGGGGAGGGGTTACATGATACACATGTACAACGAACTTCTCTCACCATAATCATGACACGATCCACCCAAAGCTTGCACGCCATCCATCACAACTTTCACAAACTGCGCCCCACTTGGTCTCGTGTCTCGAGCGATATACACCTCGGCAGGAACGCTCCAATCAATACTGTGTTCCTTCACCACCCCCGTCAGGACCTCGACGATGTCTTCAGCATTTGCCAACTCCGATGCATGTTTCTCCCACGAGGGCTGCAGCATTTCACCGAGAGGATCAACCAGCTTGACGCCATTGTCGTGAACTGGGTTATGCGAAGCAGTTACAACCACACCAATAACTTTTCCACCCTTGGCCTTGGAGCGAAGCACAGCAAGAAGACCCATGCGGTACATCACAGAGTCGAGAGTGTCTGCTCGCATGCGAAATCCCGCCGTTCCATAAGAGAACTTTACATCGGGTTTTGGGTGTTCCTTGCTAATCTCCGCGGCCTTTTGAAAGAAATCATCCATGTTAAAAGTGAATATTTAGGGAGCCAAAAAATGCTATTTTTCTCCAAAGCCACGTCGCTTTTTCGTTTCCAGTCCTCCTTCTCCTTTCTTCACGCCGAACGCATCTTTTCAACAATAAAACCGCTGGCAAAAATTTTTCTTGACTGCATGTTCGCTCTCTTCACTTCTCTTCTTTTTCGGCCGTAGTTGTGTTCTGCTGAAAAGGTAATTCATCGTTTAATATCTTTGCCATCCCCGAGTGTTTTCTCAATTCACCATATAAAAGTTATTACAATTACTTCCCTTGTGTGTACAGATACTCATTTACCCCCGTATTCTGAAACTTAAAGGTTGTTTTCCTCGTTCAAAACACCATGTACTTCTAAGATTGTCGGTCTCATGACAGTTATTTATACGCACGTTTGAATCTAAGAATAGCTGTGATTATAGCGTCGTTTCTAACCATGAATCTGCGAAAACATTGGTGTCTTTATGAACAATCTAACGCATGAATTGTTTGCAAATGATTGAATACACAGGAACCAAAAATGGCTCGTAACTTAGAAATGGCCGTGGGACTCCACAAGGGTCACAAAACAACGAAGACAGTTCAAAAACCCAAGCCATCCAGGAGAAAAGGGGTAAGAGTGTTGTAACTTGTTTCGTTTAGTATTAAAGCTTACACAGTGTGCAGATTAAGGTCCAATGTTTTCTATTGTTTTACATGACCCACAAGCTGTAGCTTTAACATTTTTATCATGTATAAGCTTAAACTAGAAATAGTGTTCACTATAGCTACCCCCGCTTTTGATAACCTGTTTATGGGATGTGTATTGAATATAAATACTGTGCATACGACTGTTGAAAAATTAACGTTTCAAGCATTTTATTGAGGTTAACATCCATGTAAGTAGTCGACATATTTATCTGTAAATTTGACAATGAAATCTATTACAATCATATAGTATTGTGTTTATATTCTGTGTAACAGCAACATATCGTATGTTATTAAATTCGTGTAATTTTTGAAAAAAAAAATAGAAAAGAAAACAGGTCACCAGAAACCATTACAACAATAACCAAACTTGCAACAATGTATTTGTAGACAATATAATGATCTGACAATATCGATGCAACTCTGAGTTCAGTGTTACAAACGTTTGAGTTGAGATTCATCATTCTGTTCTGAGATATTTGCGATCTGTTGGATCGAGTCTGTCGACCCCGTTGTTGATTTGTGTCTGACAAACCAAATTTATTCAGTACAGTTTGATGAAACGCGAACTCGTAAATGCAAGACCTTCAAATGCTGCAAGATGCGGGTGTGCGGAAAACTCAGACCCAGCGGAAAACTCAGACCCCACGAAATTACAAAAGAAATACACTTCACTCATGATCAATTCTTTTCACCTCGCGTAAAATGTTTTATTGTCACGCATCAATATGCTGCCAGAACAATTGAACTGTAATTTAGTCGTCGACAGAATGCACTTCCTGTTAATTGGCGACTGAAATAACAAGATAACAGCGAGATATTTATCTTGCCCGGTTCATCGTTGTCGATCAAGCAGGGAAAAACTATAAACATGGTTTAAAATAGCAGCCGGCACTTCGGTTACTTTTCACTGAAAAAATTTTAAAAAAGAGTCGCGAAAATTTTAGTCAAATTTAGTCAGTTGTAGTCATTCATAGTTATTCATAGCGCAAGATAGAACGGATTTTCCCGTGTTTGCGTAGAAGCGCTCAGATTTGTCTAGACGAAGTTGCATATTTTACGCTTGAGTAAACACCTGAAGAGAGCGCCATTCAGGAATCGCAACAAAACACGTTAATTCAGATGAATTCCGAGGCTGATATTATTTTAGCCCTTCAAAGCATGCGATGTTTTCAACAATCAGTTTTTTAATATCATTTCAAGCTTTCTGGGAAGAAAACTTCTTGTAATCTCGTGGGGTCTGAGTTTTCCGCTGGGTCTGAGTTTTCTGCCGGGTCTGAGGTTTGAGTTTTCCGAGTCTGAGTTTTCCGCACACCCGCAAGATGCTGCTAGAAGATGGCGAAGCTCGAAGGTGATGAAACGCGACCTCGTGGTTGCAAGTACCCGACACCACCGTGCGCGCTTGCTAAAATATTAACCGAGACCACCATGCGCGCCTAGTTTCGTCAAATCGAGAATGCTTCGCCCACTACAAACACATTTCTTACTTTTTCAACAAATATTCTTTGTCCTTGTATGTATACACCCGGGGAATCCTAGGGTGCCTCAGGTTTTGGCCTCTGGGCCAAAACCCTGCGGGGGCAATAAAGGTTGTATGTAAATAATACCCGGGAACCGGGGCAATTACCCGGCTGTGAACTTCATTTTTCCGGCTATAAAAGCTAAGTGCAGCTATATAAGAACTAAATTTTTCTCGTTTTTAACCGGCTGTCAGTCCTCTATTTCCAGCTGTTAAAAACTAAATCTACATCCCTGCGAGTTATGGTTACTACAGTTTTCTCAAAAATGCTGTCCTAGTGTTTAATCAACAGTGAAGTTAACTGGATTTGTGCTTTTTTACATCATCCATGTATAGTTCAGGCCCATAGTACTGCTTCTTACCAAGCAAGATTAAGTGTACTTTAATTTAATTGCTAGATATTATCAAAATGATCGGCACTGTAGGCCTGGATAATAATAAAGTTGGTTGTTATAATTATGATTCTGATGCATGTACTGTAATATGTCTTCTGAATATATTTCTCTTTGCGACTATAATTCTGTGTTGCTTTTCCAGACAAGCAACAAGAGGGTGAAATTCATCCGAGATCTCGTACGTGAAGTTGTTGGTTTTGCTCCATATGAAAAACGCTGCATGGAGTTGCTCAGAATTGGCAAGGACAAAAGAGCCTTGAAGTTCGTTAAAAAGAGGGTAAGAAATTTTTCTACATTTTATCAAAGTGGTTAACAAAGTTTCTCTAACAGAGCTGCCAGAGTGCCTCTGAGACCAAAAATCAAATTGAAGAATACATGTATGTACATGTACATGAACCTGTTAGGATCCGCATGAAACACGTATTCCTTTAATGCACGAACATGAACGTTGTGTTTATAAATTATAAAATTTAGCCTCAAATTGTCAAAATACCTGTGTTAAAACAGTGCTCCCTATCTTTGCTGGACATTTTGAAGCTTTTAGCAATGAAGGAACACTGAAGACAAACAAATTTGAAGCCAAAGAAAAGAGTCTGCAAACAAGCCACTATCTTGGTTATCCTTAGTAACCAGGCTAAATAAAAACGTGCTCAAGAAATTTGCACGGTCGGAAAACGGGTAAGTTTAAAAAAAAAAAAACAGAAATTTGCGGAAACCTGGTTAGTTTACGAAGTCCAGAGATGCTTGGGAAATGGAACACAGTGAAAAACAAGGCCAATTTCTCCTGGTAAATTGTACTCGTCCCATCGGACAAATGCTTTTGGAAATCCACTTGTCCGAGATCAAGAAGTACTCGTATCAGACGAGCGGACGAGTGGACGTTTTTTTGCCCTGCTTGATATTCTACAGTGTGTTACAGAGCTATTAACCAATTACTCCAGAATGAAAATGCAGAATAATCAACAAAACTAATTTATGTTTATGTACTTGTTTTCCGTTTAGCTTGGAACTCACACCCGTGGAAAGAGAAAGCGCGAGGAAATGCAAGGTGTGATTGCCGCAATGAGGAAGCAGCAACAGCATTAATACTTCTGTTGATAATAAAGTCCATTTTCTCTGGAAGATTTTTTCTCAATATTGTTTTTCACGAGAGTTTACTTAATTATTGTCTTGGGTTATTTAGCCTGTGTAGTTGCTGGTTTTGTTAGCTAGAAAATAAAGTTTTGGTGTTTGAAGCCTTGCCTTAGCATTCCAGCCAAAACATTCCACCAGCAACATCCAGGCAATATTTGTGGAATGGTACCACTAAGGGTACTAAAATCTAAAACGACCAATGTTAGAATTATTGCGTTATCTTTTAGGGTATAATTCAGCTGAGCCACACCCAGAAAACAAGATTCTGGCAACCTTGTTTCCAGATATCCTGGTGATTAGGTTAAGATTATGATACCTTTAAGGGGTTCTTCAAAACATTTTCTGACAATCACACAATCACCCCAAGTCATTTGATATAGCCCCCACCCCCCCCCCCCCCCCCCCCACCCCCCCAGCCAGAGAGGATGCTCCTGAACTTATGATCTGCTGAGTCAGACTAGAGGTACAGATATTATATACAAAACAAATCATTTTTGTACCAAACACATATCAGTGTTTCATATAAGAGAGGGGTCTCAGGTCAATAACCCAACAAGGCTGGCTTCCTGACCTGACAAATCAAATGGCTAACTTAAGAACATTTAGAGGGACCAACAACCTGTTGACCCCTTAAAAATATTCATTGACTCCCTGCCCTCGAAAGTTAACTGGAACACTGCATATAATATAACTTAATATGTATGTTGTGGTTCAATTTTATCCTTGGTCCAAATTTTATTTTCCTTTGTTTAAAACTCATTATCATACATTACCATAGCCAAAAACAAAGGAACCAAGGATAAAATTGAACCACAACATATATATATAAACACACGAGTATTCAGAGGGTGGGCATCTTGTTTATTAACAGTGTGTTAATATCAAATGATATATATGAAATAAATCATATACGAACTGCGGAAATGAAATCAAATGAAGAATGATCCTCGCAGTTGTGAACGCAATTTAAACAATTGCGAAAAGAAGCCTGAAAAAAATTCAGGACTTCAACGGGGTTCGAAACCGTGACCTCGCGATACCGGTGCGATGCTCTACCAACTGAGCTATGAAGCCACTGACGTTGGGAGCAGGTCAATTGTAGGTTCATATGTTCCCGTGAAAGGAGTGAATGTGAAATGATATATATGAAATAAATCATATATGAACTGCGGAAATGAAATCAAATGAAGAATGATCCTCGCAGTTGTGAACGCAATTTAAACAATTGCGAAAAGAAGCCTGAAAAAAATTTTCATATATATCATTTGACATTCACTCCTTTCACGGGAACATATGAACCTACAATTGACCTGCTCCCAACGTCAGTGGCTTCATAGCTCAGTTGGTAGAGCATCGCACCGGTATCGCGAGGTCACGGGTTCGAACCCCGTTGAAGTCCTGAATTTTTTTCAGGCTTCTTTTCGCAATTGTTTAAATTGCGTTCACAACTGCGAGGATCATTCTTCATTTGATTTCATTTCCGCAGTTCATATATGATTTATTTCATATATATATCATTTGACATTCACTCCTTTCACGGGAACGTATGAACCTACAATTGACCTGCTCCCAACGTCGGTGGCTTCATAGCTCAGTTGGTAGAGCATCGCACCGGTATCGCGAGGTCACGGGTTCGAACCCCGTTGAAGTCCTGAATTTTTTTCAGGCTTCTTTTCGCAATTGCTTTAATTGCGTTCACAACTGCGAGGATCATTCTTCATTTGAGTGTGTTAATAGCTACATGTAACTGAGCTATACGGAGCTGATAAATTACTTGAATTATGCAGTCGTACAAAACAATTATCATTACAAACTAACTCTTGATCTCTTTATGCATATATATCTAATCAAATCAAGAAAATTACCCTAAAAATATCAAGGATAAAAGAATAACAATCCTAAACTCCGACAAACAACTTCTAAATTATTACACTTGTAATCAAATGCAATTGCACATCTAAACTGAAATCATAAAATATTGGTAATATAAATTTTAACTAAATCTTTAAACCACGTAAAGAGTAACACTAAAGTTAAGATATTCGAGAGAATGCCAAATGAAACAACTTGGCAAAATTCTGAAGCCACGCCTGCTGTGATTTTCATACTTGTTAAGGCTGGTTTTCACTAACGACGGAGTCGCAATCAGAAGCGCAGAGCGTTACGATCTAGTGAAAATCAAACCGACGGAATCGGAAGAAGACCACGGAGTCGTAAGCGGAATCGGAAGAAAATGGAACCGTTCTGATTCTTCCAACTCCGATTCCGTCGAGCTTATGACTCCGCTTACGACTCCGATTTTCGATTTTCACTAGGTCGGAAGCGCTCTTACGACTCCGACTACGACTCCGTCGCCAGTGAAAACCAGCCTTTAGAATTCATCAGCATGGCATAGCCGTCGGACCCCTACACGAACCGAAAGTCGTTTTTAGGTGCCCTTTATGATAAACAATAGGCCATTTGCACGATGACGTCATTTGACTACTACTACCAGAATCCTTCAGTTTTTTGTTTTGTAGTGCAAATTAGGGCTATTGTTATTTAAACCGCACTGGGATTACAAAATTTAAATAAGAAAGGAAAAACGAAATGAATTCTGGTAGTAGTAGTCAAATCACGTCATCGTGCAAATGGCCTATTCTAGTTTTTTACCCATGAGATAAATAATGAGTATGAAAACTTACAGCTAATGTAAGCGCCCATTTTTTTAAACAAAACTTTGTTTCTCTCAGGCTTGTAGTACGTTAACATTTTGTAATCGGAGCGGGTTGAAATAATATAAATAACGTTACCTTATAATAAGAATTAGAGGAGATAAAAAATGTAGAATAATCAGTGCATGTGATTGTTGTAGTTAAAATGAAAATGGTCTATAAAAAGTTTGCGAGTAATTAATTAATCAGTAAAACTGCAAATCCGCTTGCCGAAACGATTTTGCCTGCACTACCCAGAAAGGCACACAACTGTGCAGATATAGAGGCCTGTAGGTCAGCAAGGACCTCATAGCCAGTTTATTGCAAGACTGCCATCAACTAATCACCGTACCGTTAATTTCAATACTCGTTATCGCAAAAGATCGATATTCGTAAAACTATCTAAATACGACACCGCAAGATACGAAAACCCAAAACCACTGTGGAAAAAAAGGAACGTATACCCTCACATGCTGAAATCAGCTGCAGTGCCGCCAACTCTGGGGGCAGAAATACACGGAAACTAATAATTACCACAAATAAATATCTCGAAATTTATATTATAAAAATTGTTGAGCAACAAATGTTGACCGATGTTGAACCGTGTTTTCGCTTCAGCCATCTCCTAAAAAAAGCTATCAACGGTTTGTACTGCACACAAACGAGATGAAAGATAATCTTGTCAACAAACCTGCCAATTTTTGCCAAACTGATTACAAATCTTGATTCGTGTCTTATTTTGCTGAATCAACTGCACTCAAAACCGACCGACTATCTATATATGAATCCTTTTTATGAAAAGGTCGACCCATGCAACTAATTTAAAATACATGTA
>JAJGOT010000352.1:535000-657500 GCA_022457155.1 Cladopsammia gracilis
CGAATTTTTCGTCTTCAGAAAAGAGCAGCTCGTGTTATTTTAGGCCTAAAAACGAGAGACGAACGTACTGTAACCCTATTTAAGAGACTAAACTGGCTACCCTTTTATGATGAGATCAATGTAAATAAATTATGCTTACTCTACAAATGTTTAAATGGACAATGCCCAGAGTACTTAGGTAGTCGTTTAGTGCGTGTCAGCGACCTGTCGATCAGAACCTCACGCTATTGCTATAACTGTACGTTGTCCTAGGTATAACCGTGACACAGAAGGTGGAAAAACTTTTCTTATTACAACCGCAAAACTTTGGAACTCTCTGCCTATTAATATAAGATCTAGCACCAGTATTAACGCATTCAAACAGAACCTTTGTAATTTTATAAAGCAAGGTTATGCTGGCTTAGATAGTTTTCCTATCTCATAATTTTTAAATATTGTCAGATCCTTTTTAACACTATATTTATGTATTGTAAATTAGTTTTATATATTTTAGGAGAGGGCCACAAGTTTACCAGTTCTCAACTGTAATGTGTCACCCTCGGTAAATAAAGTTATTCATTCATTCATTCATGCGGAATTTTTTCCTTTAGCTTTATTACATGTAGAGCTTAGTATATTTCGTAGTTTTTATTAGGAAGGGTTCGGTTGCAATTGGAACGAAATTCCTGTTCTTTACTCCTGCCACACTTAAATTTATTTTTCATTTGTTATTGTGTGCACCTAACCCCCAAAGTTTTTTTTTTTGGCTTAATCAACTCTATGTACGTTGAAAAGTTGAATAGTTAAATATTTCTTGTTTTTAACGTCGCGTTAGTGAGTTATAGAGATTTGAATTTACAAAATGCTAATTAGATTATGTAAATTCAGGAATTTGCCATTATTTCTACGTTAATTAACAATACGCAGTATACAACTTAAGGAAAATCAATTTGAGAAACACCAAATATAAACTGTGTATAGTCAATTGATTCGTAAAAAATATTACTTGGAGGTAAAATCAAGTAGTTGTATAATAATGATTCCCGAATTTACGTCATCTAATTAGCATTTTGTAAATTCAAATCTCTATAACTCACTAACGCGACGTTAAAAACAAGAAATATTTAACTATTCAACTTTTCATCGTACATAGAGTTGATTAAGCCAAAAAAAAAAAATTTGCGGTTAGGTGCACTTTAAATCAAAAAAGGTTGCTGTCGACGACTGGCGTTTGGTGTTTGGTCATTCATTGCTCCGGCCTGGTGCATTCTGGTATAGCAGCGCTCGTTCTCTGCGTCTGAGGCAATGGAGGCCGCCGAGTCGCTGTCCACAGACATTTGCCTTGGTATTCTCGATACAAAACTAAAACAGGAAATCTGTAGACCTTAGTAGGGACGACTTTCAAGTTCAAATAGAGAAAGGATAATCGTCGTTTGTTTACGTTCACCACAAAACCTATAATTTGATCATTTGACGATGTTGTTTTGCAGGGAATAACAATAGAACGATTTCGTATAACTCATGTTTTAGATGCTAATTAGATTTTTATATGCTAATGAGCCAAGCTGTCAGAAAAATTCGAGGTGCGATAGATTCACACATTTTACAAACCTCCAAAAGAAAGAAAACAAGATTTTCTGCGGAAGCCAAAAAAGGCTAAAACTTAGAGTAAATGTTTTGCGAACAAGGGAAAATTATTTTGCTTCAAGTTGTTGCAACTGCACGCCTGATTTATTCGAGTACTGATAGGGAAACAATGTCCTCGATTGGCAAAATATATTCTTTAGGCAAAGTTTTTAGCTAGTAAAATCTTGTCAGTTGAACCCAAGTCTCCAAAATATTCTGAAAATCAAATATCAGACATCATATCATGAATAATTTTTAATGAACTGAATTTTGGATTTAAATTTGTACAACTTTTCCAGGGACTTTTCACGCTTGATTTACAGGTCTTAGGGTTTTGGGTTAGGGTTAGGGGTTAGGGTTACCCCAGACGGGGCACCGATTTTAACAGCCGTTAGAGCTGGGCAGATGCATTTACTCAATCCCAGAGAGAGACGAAGAGCGCGCAGATTCAAACGAGCATTGGCACGAAGACGCATTAAAGTTGAACACATCTTTAAAGAAGTAAAAACATACAAAGCAGTGGGTCAAATTTGGCGCCATCCATCTAATGCCTAGTCGAACTGGCAACCTTCCTAGCCGAGAGGAGAGTTCGCCTTTTCCGGGCTATTTAATCGTCTTATGCCTTGCAAATAAACTGCTCCAAAAAGATGAAAGTGAGAAATTGGTTTTGTTTTCTTGGACACCTACATATATCTGGTTTGTTGTCGTCAGCTATATCGGCCTTTCACGGCGTTACGAATACTTCATATCGATAATTCCGCCCGTTTGAAGTCTTCATAAAGTCCGGTGGCAAAAAAATGTAATGAAAAATGTTATTTTTTCTTTTCGCTTCAAAACAAAATAAAAATCATAACACTTTTTTTCCGATTTGAAAAATCAAAGCGTCAAAAATCAAAGTTGCGAATGCATTGTAGCGTGAATCACTTGAGCGTGAAAGTTGAAAATGAATTTAGACTTGACTTTAGTAATCCTTTTGCTACCTATGTTATTGGCCCTTTCATGTGTTTTAAAAAGCGTGAACCTAACCTACTGCTTCATTCTGCTTATCTCATATGGCCAGACTCATTAGCATGTAAAACATGTGTTATACGAAATCGTTCTAATATGTAAAATACACGTGCAGAGCACAGGCATTGTTTTCACTCATGAATCGTATTGTTTTGTGCCGCTCTCGCTAGAATGATAACATGATTTCTCACGTTCAAAGTTAAACCTTGTGAAGTGCGGCCGCTCAGAAAATAAAGTCGGTTATTTCATTACAAACACCTTTTCACCGAGTTATTTTTTTTAAGGAATTTTAACCGGGTTACTAAAAAAACAACCCAGTTAACTCACCAAGTGCTGCCGCAGTCAATATTTTCGTAGTTACTGAACCGAAAACCCAGCAAGCCTTTTCAAAGCGCAAGTGCCTTTAATTCTCATTAATGTGTCAGTATTTTACGCAGTACGAAGCTTTCTTTTTTGGCTTGTTTTTCCCACTTTTTTTCGTTTTGCAATACTACTCAGTACCGTCATTGAACACCGCAGCCTCTTCAACTGATAGACCTAGGTATATAACGCGCCATCTTAGATCTTGGGAGTATGGTGCAGGCATACTGCGTTCCACGACGGTCGTCACACACAAAGCGTCGTCAAGCAATAGTCCTCCCCTAGAATGCACCGGGCGTAATGAATGACCAAACACCAATCGACGACAGCAACCTTTTTTGATTTAGGTGTATATTACGTTAACTGCTGGTAAATGTTTAATGTGGAAAATTTATTAAAAAATATCTGAACTAGATGATGGGTTTACCCTGGCTAAAGAATAGTTTGTTATAGGCGCATTCACACGACAAACCAACGTTGGCAAACTCCAACAAGTTGACAATCAAAAAGACAAACTTCCACACGCCTCAAAGATCGTTGTCTGGGTTCTTTATTCTCGAGGGAGGAAGAGAGAGGACCCTGTAAAATGAAGTTGCACAAACCAGAGTTACAACAAGAATTCTGGTGTTGGCAGTCCCATTGTTACTAAACAATAACTTGTTCAAAAACAAACTTCTGGTTAACAAACTTCAGATAGTAGTAGTGGTAGTGGTAGTAGTAGAAGTAGTGGTAGATCCTTTATTTAAACACGATCAGTAATTAAAGCAATTAACATGATTTAGGGGTCGTGTACTAGTCTAAAATATAATACCTCTTAATTTAGGCCCCGTCCACACGTATCCGGATATTTTTGAATCCGCAACTTTTTTGTTGCGGATTAGAAAATATTCGCGTCCACACGTAGCGTATTCGAATCGTATTTGCCCGTCCACACGTATCCGGATTCGCTCTAGCAGCAAGGGCTTCTCTTTAAATGTTGTCAAACAAGCATACGCAAAGGCCAAGTTCAAATCAAAGTTCAACTGTAAACACGTTATTAGACTAGAAATAAGTCAATGTAGAAGTGAAGCGATAACATTTCGGTCGGCCATGTTGAATATTCGCGCGGTAAAAGACTGGATTTGATACTGTTACGTCAGCGTATTAAAAAAATATCCGGATTCGACCGTCCACACGATGCCGTACTCGTAGCGTACTCAAAAAGTTCCACTCTGGAGAGCGAATTCAAAAAGTTGCTGATTCGTGAGCCGAATTCGCCAGATACGTGTGGACGGAAGGCCAATCCGCAACAAAAAAGTTGCGTATTCAAAAATATCCGGATACGTGTGGACGGGGCCTTAGCTTAAGGCCCCGTCCACACTAATCCGTTTTCACACGAAAACGGAGCTGTTTTGCTCCGTTTTCAAAAAGATTTGCGTCCACACTTATCGTTTTCGTATCGTTTTCGCCCGTCCACATTACAACGCCGTATCCGTTTTGAAAACGCTTTGATACCCTCAGTGCGCATGCTCAAATGAACTCTACGCATGCGCATTTCAATATATCGGCCCGCGAAATTGGCGCCATTCTTGATTCTTTGTTGTTGAGTGTTGTTGTGGTTTAGAATTCTTCGATATTTTCCTTTACACTCTTCCTCCACTATTCTCACTGGTGCCATCACGCACAAACACTCCCAAATCTGCTAGAATTCTATTGTTTCTACACCCGTGCATCCGTGAGCCAGTAGGGGGTGGTGTTATGCATATATTAGGTGGTTTTGCATAAATAGGCCGTCGTTATCCGGTTTATTCCTCTCTTCGTTCTAACGGCCGCCAGACGTCCGCTTGGCTTTTGTTTCTTTTTCTAGTCATCGCTGCGCCTTCGTATTTATAGTCTCTATGCCGGAGCAAGTTACTCAGAACCCTGTTGCGGGCGCTGTTGCTGCAGCCTCTGCAGTTCAAGTTAATCCTTTACAGGCGGCTCCAGCGGCCGAACAACCAGCACTGCCGGTTCCCGGCTCCCGGCTCTTCTTGCTCCTGTTGCTCGTAATGTTGCTCCGGACGCTGCTCCCGCCGACGCTATACCAGTTGTGGCTCCAGAGGTTTGTTTTTCTCTAGTTGTTTGTATTTCCCCGGTGTGGTTCGGTTTCCCCTTCCCGCTTTTGTGTCCTTTGGTGCGGGGTTTGTTAGTTTATTTTACAATTCATGGTTCTCTTAGTCGCCACGTGCGCGGTATGTTTTCCGCTCCGCGTCTATGTTAGTTGGTTTTGGCTTTCTCATTCGGCGTGATCATTTTTCCGTCCGTGTGATTACAAAACTTTTTATTTTCAGTCTGTGTGGCGATTTTTTCGGTCTGTGTGACCACAAAACCTTCAATTTTCAGTCTGTGTGATTATTTTTCAGTCTGTGTGACTATTATTCACTCTGTGTGACTACAAACTTTCAATTTTCAGTGGCATGTACTAAAACCCGAAACAACGAAACGAAACCACCGAAACGAAACGACCGAAACGAGCGAAACCACCGAAACGACCGAAACGAAACCGCCGAAACAACCGAAACGGCCGAAACGAAACGAAGTCACCGAAACGGCCGAAACGAAACGAAATCACCGAAACAAGTGAAACCGCCGAAACGACCGAAACGAGGAATGTCGAGGAAGGTAACGTTTCTCTCCAAACTTTGTCTCGCGGCATATATATAAATGAGCATCATTTTTTTGTGTCTGCATCAAGAGTCCGTGCATGGTCACGCAACACTGATATAAACATCCTATTATCAACTGCGCAACGTTTCAAACCGATTGATACCGGTAGTGTGAGTTGTTTTTCAATCGCCCTTCTGTAAACAAATACCCTGGGTACCAGGTATCAGAGGATTTCTTTCGCCGCAAAATTAGGAAACTACGGGAGGAATATATTAGCAAAGGAAGTATGGATTGATATATTTACATTTATATTTATATATTTACCTGTCAAGAATCCATGTGATCCTTGTCTGTATTACTCACCTAGCCTGCAGCTCAAAATACATTAAGTAGCACTCCACATAGACATAAGAACTACGGTAAACTTCATTGTTCTGCGGCATTGGCTCTTTCCCGCATAGAATAGAGGGTGGTAAAGGGGGGGGGGGGGGGGGGGGTCTAGATCACGTTTCACGAAAAATAAAATTGTCATTTCGCGTTTCACGGAAAATAAAATGGCCATTTCACGAAAAAAAAAACATTCCTTACTTTTTGCTAATTAAATTGTATCCCAAGTACAGCTTTGTTTGTTGTCTTCGCCGACTGTTCACTCCTCGTTCTTCCTGATGTAAAAAGAAAGCTGAGTCCTTTGTTTTGCTGATGTTGTGTAAAATTACCTAACCTTGTACAGTGATCTGGGGTCCAGAATGACGATCAGTCACGGTCATGCATTCGACACGCAATTTACTACCGGCGTAGTTAAACGCTTACTGGTCCTTACTGGATAATTTTTTGGGAGGAAGAAAGAATCACGGTTTACAGTAGCATTTCACGAGAAAAAAACAACAGTCATTTTGCAGTGCTCATGAAAAAAGTCGATTCACGGTTTACGGGTTATGTAACCAAATCACGTTTCTCGAGAAAAAAAAATAGCCATTTCACAATTCACGGGGAAAAAAAAGGCCTTTCACGGCTCACGAAAAAACCCTTTACCACCCTCAGAATATCCGGCTTTGATTTCAAGAATAGGGGACGAGCTGATGGTTCATCATTATATTTCAGTATAAAAATAAAGAAAATCCACTTGCGTCAAATAAATTTTTGGAAATGTTTGTGCTTAACTAATCAGAATAGAAGACAATAGCTAATAATTTTGCTTCTTTGATGAAGTTCCGCAAACACAGTTTCTTTTAAAAATTGCATGCTGTGCCATTGGGTCTTAAATTACTTGAAACCTTCAAAAAATCAGAGAAAATGCACCTTGAACCTTAACTTTTCACTAGTTGTCACTAGTGTCACTTATCACTAGTTGTTACAAAAAAAAATGTTGACATTCCATCGTGCATTGCCGTTAGAAAATAATAAGAAATTTACGTATAATATTCCACCACCTGTTAAAGGTACATCAACAAAGTACTTATCAACAGAGAGCGGTCACGCGAACACATACAAAGTTGGTGCCTCTTAAAAGGAGGACCATCGGAAATCTTTGGGGTGAGACAACTCCCAAAAGCTACTCCTGCAAGGAGAAGTAATCAAATTCCTGCAATCCGTTGATCAGTGAAAACAAAAAAAAAATACAGTTCTGCTCAAAATCGCATAGCCCAGGGAATCCACGAATTCTGATTGGCTATTTGATGCGAGGTATTAAGCGTGGTATTGCACTCATCCCTTCGCGATTCTTGCAATATCGGTTTTTCGCGTGAAACTTAACGTGGAATTTCCTCGTCAGGTTATGAATTTTCCTATAGATTGTAGGCTGTAAGCTGACGTGATCCCGATATACCCTAGCCTATGCATAGCCGTCCGATTGTTTGTTTTCTTTACATCTGCCACTATAAAAGTTTTCTAACGGGCCTAAAGAGTCACCATCACGTTTTTTACAATCAATGTACAGTTAAAGGTGAACAAATCACATTTAATATATGTTTGTTTTTGCGAAATGGGTAAATGAATGGGTTTCCACTCGGCTTTTGGCGCGAATTTGTGATGTCACAAACTCGATCGACAGCTACATGTAAACCGTTCCCTATTAAGATTACTATATCTTATATCTTTTAACAACAATTTAATTTACAAATTTAAGGAGTTTTAGACGTTTCGTTTCGGTTGTTTCGGTTGTTTCGGTGATTTCGTTTCGTTTCCCCAATTTGGCCGTTTCGGTTGTTTCGGCGGTTTCACTTGTTTCGGTGATTTCGTTTCGTTTCGGTTGTTTCGGTGATTTCATTTCATTTCGGTCGTTTCGGTGGTTTCGCTTGTTTCGGTGATTTCGTTTCGTTTCGGCCGTTTCGGTGACTTCGTTTCGTTTCGGCCGTTTCGGCGGTTTCGTTTCGGTCGTTTCGGTGGTTTCGGTCGTTTCGTTTCGGTGGTTTCGTTTCGTTGTTTCGGGTTTTAGTACATGCCATTTTCAGTCTGTGTGACTGTTTTTCAGTCTGTGTGACTACACACGTTCAATTTTCAGTCTGTGTGACTATTATTCAGTCTGTGTGACTACAAAACTTTTCATTTTCAGTCTGTGTGACTATTATTCAGTCTGTGTGACTACAAAACGTTCAATTTTCAGTCTGTGTGACTATTATTCAGTCTGTGTGACTACAAACGTTCAATTTTCAGTCTGTGTGACTATTATTCAGTCTGTGTGACTACAAAACTTTTCATTTTCAGTCTGTGTGACTATTATTCAGTCTGTGTGACTACAAAACGTTCAATTTTCAGTCTGTGTGACTATTATTCAGTCTGTGTGACTACAAAACTTTTCATTTTCAGTCTGTGACTATTATTCAGTCTGTGTGACTACAAAACGTTCAATTTTCAGTCTGTGTGACCATTATTCAGTCTGTGTGACTACAAAACATTCAATTTTTAGTCTGTGTGACTACAAAACTTTTCATTTTCAGTCTGTGTGACTATTATTCAGTCTGTGCGGCTACAAAACTTGCAAATTTTCAGTCTGTGTCTATTATTCAGTCTGTGTGACTACAAAACTTTCAATTTTCAATCTGTGTGTGACTATTTAGTCTGTGTGACTACAAAACTTTCAATTTTCAGTCTGTGTGACTACAAGACTTTCAATTTTCAGTGTGTGTCTATTATTCAGCCTGTGTGACTACAAAACGTTCAATTTTCAGTCTGTGTGACTATTATTCAGTCTGTGTGTCTACTAAACTTTCAATTTTCAGTCTGTGTGACTACAAAACTTTTCATTTTCAGTCTCTGTGACTATTATTCAGTCTGTGCGGCTACCAAACTTGCAAATTTTCAGTCTGTGTGTCTATTATTCAGTCTGTGTGACTACAAAACTTTCAATTTTCAATCTGTGTGTGACTATTTAGTCTGTGTGACTACAAAACTTGCAAGTTTTCAGTCTGTGTGTGACTACTATTCAGTCCGTGTCACTACAAAACTTTCAATTTTCAGTCTGCGTGACAAAATCTGGGTTGCAAGTCTCGGTTTTTTCAGCCTGGGTGACTACAGAAATTTTCATTTTCTTGTCTGAGTGTCACAAGTCTGTGTGACTATTATTCACCCTGCGTGACTTCAAAACTTCCATTTTTTCAGTCTGTGTGACAAATCGCTGTGACAATCTTCATTCTGTGTGACTACAAAACTTTCTATTTCTTGTCTGCGTGACAAGTCTCTGTTACAATTATTTACCCTGTGTGATCACTAAACTTTCAGTTTTTCAGCCTTACAATTTTCCATCTGTGTGCGTAGGGTAACCTTTAGTTTTCTCCGTCCGTGTGTCAAATCTTTAGTTTCACGTTTTTGTATTAAAGCTACCGCTTAGTATGTCTTCGATGGGGTTATCTAATACCCTTAATTGCTCTGTCCCTGGACGGGGTATTTCGGGGCTGCTTCGCGGTTAGCTTTTCCCCTTTCCTTTTGCTTACTAGTCCTTCGTCGTTTTGCTCCTTTGGGCCTCTCCAGTTTGCTTCATTGGGCCTCTCCATGTAAAAGGCCTCGCTGTGACTTCAATCCGGGCGCAGTTTCCATGCATACCATCCGGTGATGTAATTGAAAAGGGGAAAAGCACCGTGTAGCAGGCCCGGTCCCTTCGCCTACTACGGTTCTTCCCCTCCTAGAATGTGGCGTCCTCGCATAAGGCTTTTAATGAACTTAAGAATTTCAGGCCTGCCTTCCTGTAACTCATGCGGCTAAAAGTCAGGAGTAAGGTTAGGGATTTTGAGTTGTGGGGAGAGATACGTTTTTTTCCCACGGTTTTGCCCATGGTTTATCATTCTGTTATTTATTGAGTTATCCGGGGGCTCGCTTCTTCCCATAAAGTCTCATACTAGCTTGGGGTGTTTGGGAGTGGGGGCTCCAGTGGGAATGTATTACTAATCTGTTTGTTAAGTAATGATCCACATCAGAAGGAAAGTGCTAACGGCAATGCACGATGGAATGTCAACTTATCTCATTGGCCTAGACTAAAAAGGGAAGACCTTAGATAACAACGGCCTGGACCACTTCGGACACCTTATTGAAACTTACATAACGGAGTAACTGGTTAGCTTTCGGTTGAGGCTGGGGTTAGCAGTTTATATAGTTAAATTTAGGACTAAACAACCCGAGAAGCTAGGTGGTACTCTGGTACGGTAGACTATGTAAGCCTAGGCCTAGCTAAGGTCACAGGTTCAATCCTGAGTGGGGAGTTTAGAGTTTTTTTTACTCTTAAAAATTAATTGAAAATAAAATTCTAAGCGTAGACATTACGTTATATAATTCTCAATAAGTGTCCGAGGTGGTCCAGACCGTTGTTATCTAAGGTCTTCCACTAAAAAACCGCTAAAATGTTAAGGTTCGAAGTACATTTTGTGTAATTTTTTTTAAGGTTTCAAGTAATTTGAGACCCAATCGCACAACATGCAATTTTTTAAAGATTGTATTTTGGAACTTCATCAAAGAAGCAAAGTTATAAGCTATTGTCTTCTGCTATTAAGCACGAAAATTTCCTAAAATTTATATGACGCATGTGGATTTTCTTTATTTTTACACTGAAATATAATTATGAAACATCAGCCCCTCCTCTATTCTTGAAACCAAAGATATTCTATGTGGGAAAGAGCCAATGCTGCATAACAATGAAGTTTACGGCAGTTCTTATGTGCAGCATTACTTAGGCCCCCTCCACACTAATCCGTTTTCAAACGAAAACGGAGCTGTTTTGCTCCGCATACGGCTATCGTCCACACTACAACGCCGAAAACGATCACTGAAAACGGAGCCATTCGAAAACGCTCTTCAGAGTGGAGCGATTTGAAAACGATGCTTTTTGAAAACGCTGTTTTCTAGTGTGGACGGAGAAAAAGATGCTATCTGAAAACGGTTACGTCATAAAAATAGCCAGACCACTCGACCGTGAGTATCCAAAATGGCGGACATTCGCTACCATGTGGCTTCTCTCTTGATCGGAATGATTTCCAGTCTTTTGACGCTCTTGCAAGCGCATTTCACCCAGCTGAGGCGCCACTTAGATTTCACAAGAAGGGAACAAGATATTTTAAGGCTTCTGATCTTGGCAGCTTCGGGAAAAACAAAGATAAAACGACTCTCCCGAAGCCCGCCAAAACCTCAAAGGTTTTGGACAAGACCTGGACGAACTTCAGTATGGTGGGACAACTTTGTCGCTAGAAAAGTAGTAATACATTCCCACTGGAGCCCCCACTCCCAAACACCCCAAGCTAGTATGAGTTATGGGAAGAAGCGAGCCCGGAGGCGAAAGAGAGCGGGAGCTCAAAAATGAAAGAACACGTCTAGTCATCGCTGCGGGAGGAGGGAGGGGCGCCAAGCGGACGTATGGCGGCCGTTAGAACGAAGAGAGGAATAAACCGGATAACGACGGCCTATTTATGCAAAACCACCTAATATATGCATAACACCACCCCCTACTGGCTCACGGATGCACGGGTGTAGAAACAATAGAATTCTAGCAGATTTGGGAGTGTTTGTGCGTGATGGCACCAGTGAGAATAGTGAATAATCTGTCGAGTGCGCGCGCAATGCATGATTTCCAAGAGCAATGTCAAGTTCACGGGTGGTGAATTATATTTTTGTTGGAAAATAATAAACTGTGTTCCGTGCCACAGTGCGTTTGTCGTTATTTTCTTTAAAACAATGAATGATAAAACAATTATTAGATTCGGAATAATCAAGGTCAAGGTAGCTGTGGTAACCCTCAACCTTTGGCTTCGGCTGATAACACTTACCTTTCGCGCGATTTTTCTCCCTGGAGAGTCTGTACAAATTCAAACCGCCGACCGGTAGCTCAGTTGGTAGAGCGCCGGACTGCTGTGCGGGAGGTCTCTGGTTCGAGCCCCAGATCGGACCAACACTCAGGGTCGTAAAATAACTGAGGAGAACATGCTGCCTTTGCAATGGTATCTGCAAATGGTTAGATGTTCTAGTCTTCTCGGATAAGGACGAAAAATCGTAGGCCCCGTCTCCTGCATCTTCAGTGTTATATGGTTAGCAGGGGACGTTAAAGAAGCTACACACTTGTCGTAAAGAGCAGGGCACGGAGTTCCGGGGTAGTGGTCTGGCCTTGTTTCACGGGTTGGTGCTTCACATAGGGTTAACCTCATTGCACCTTTCCCCGCTTGGACAGACTTGTCCAAAGAAAAACTGAATATGAGTATGAGTATGAGTAAACCTGTCCTAAACAGGGCACAATTTGAAGTTCATCTCGTTCAACTCCTGAGGGAATTTGGATGTTGTTGCTCTGAATAGATTGGTCTTGGAGATTTTCAAGCTGATTCAAAACGAAGAATAAACTGAAGAGGTAAGAACCCTCAACTGATCAGTTCACAGATATTCCTTGTCATTTACTAAAAGTTTATTCCTACTGCTTCAGTCTTCGTACCGTTTTTTCCTTTCTTTTTGTCAATGCTGGCCAGGTCAACTGCCGAGGAATTCTGGACTGAGAAGTTAGAGGAAATCTGGAGCCAACCCATGAGTAAGATGTTAACATTTGCGGAAAAATATTCGAGTTTTTACAACTTCAACGGGTTCAGTTTCTACTTATTTCTCAGAGTCGATTTCTGGTATAAACTTAGAAGCCGTAAAGTTGTATAGATTCAAACAAAGTGTGACCGAAAATGTACATTGAGTTCAAATTTGTTTGACGGAAGTTTTGAATAAAAGGAACTGTAATTCCCAATTCGTTTAGTTTTATACATAAACTTAAATGGCACTTTTTACTCTCACATTTTTCTGCGGGGTTAACTGATGAATTTTCATTGTAGAAAAAAGCGAAGCCAAATGGCGTGCGCGGCTGGGTCATGCGTCATGCGTCGTACGTCGTAATGACTTCGTGGGTCGAGATCGTGGTTCGTAGTTCCGAGTTCCGTATTATGTTCGTCCATCAGTTCTTGTCTTATCCTACTTTCAACTCGCAGTAGATATCGCAAGATATAACGGTCCACGGCTTAATCAAGTGAAAAACATTTTATCCGTAATCGGCTCTTGCCAGACATTCAAAAAACGAGCCTGTGTAGCAACGGTATTTAGCCCACCCCCCACAGTTTAGAATTGTCAACATTGTCACGTGATATTATTGCATCAGCTAGAAATCGGGAAAGATGTAAAACCACGAGGTGAAATGTTTTGAAATACAAAGCTGAACGAAGAAATCCCTGCTTGTCGTCTTTTTACTTTGCTATCCACAAGAACCTGGCCGTTACACCTGCTCAGGCCTTATAAACGATCAACGTCACATCAATGTCGTCAACATTGTTATTCTATTTTCTATAATAGCTGCGGTTACACGTTGCCACTTTTACCTAGGTAAATTCGAAGGAACAATGTCCGAGGCACGCTTAAGCGTACAAGGAATATTGTTCATTCAAATTAAGCGTGCACTCGCTATTGTTGTTTCGAGTTTACCTAGGTAAAAGTTGAAACGTGTAACCGCAGCTATTGTTTTCTGAAAAGGAAATAAAACGGAATAATAAAGTAGGCTCTTCTAGTTAACAAAGCTTATTATAACTGGTACGACCGTGCATTTTTTCCGAACTTATTGCCTCCATCCAATTAGTGGCGTGGGAATACTCAAATATGATTGATTAAAAATGTAGATGAAATCGACACGTTTACGGAGAGCCTACATGGCCTCGGTGAGTAAGACAGTTAAACCAATTTCTGCTGATTCGTGACACTATTTACCCATAAAACAAGTAGACCGACTGCAGGCAAATCACCAAGGGCGGTAGACATTTGCGAGTCAAAAGTGTTAGTAAACGTTAATGGCATCACTTCAAAAACTATGCATTTTTAATCACAGTATCTTCTTACAAACCCTACAAAAACGTTATGACACAAGTTTCCTTCTACTGTACCTCCATATCCACAAATAAATTCCCTCTTTGATTACCTCTCTGACAGTAACAGGTACGTAAGATCCTGAGCAAAACTCTTGAATGTTTCACGTACCTTATGAATTATTTATATGCTTATGTACGTTGGGTCTGAAAAACCCTGATTGGGAGATTCAATAAAGTTTTAATGAATTTAATGAATTTAACATATATCGTCGTAGTAAAATATTGTAGTAAGTTATTTTACTCAATAAAAGTCAATGAATTTTTTTTGGAAACTGTGATTTGTTATCAATGTGTTGAATTATTAAACAGTTATAGTGCTCAAGCTTACGCAATATCGCCTGATTTTAGGCTACTCGGCCTACGGCCTCGTCGGCTATGTATCCGGCGATATTGCGCTCGCTTTCGCACTATAACTGTAAATATTGAATTTTTAATGCAAATGACAACAATTTCGTTTCATTGAACATGTAACACATAATTTAGTTTGCGTCTGCATTGACATCGAAATAAAGACGAGTGGTTTCTTACCAGAGGTTAAAAATTCAAATCTTCAGCGTATTTTGTTTTTACCAGAGATTAAAAATTCAAATCTTCAGCGTATTTTGGCTGCCTTGCGCAAGGATTTCACACCCGGCCGCTCGTTGAAAACGGAGAGGGCCCTGGGGACGAGGTCGGGAAAATAAACCCATTCCCAATGCACAACTCTAAAAAGTCGTAAATACTGACATTTCTCTTGACATTAAGCCCCGGCTACACGTTCTAACATTGTCATATAACATTTGTTGGTGTAACAATGTTAGCATGTGTAGCCGGCATGTTAGATAACGTTTGTCTAACATTTTTTGTTAGAAGAATGTTTTGATTTCGATCAAACATTCGTCTAACAAAAAAATGATTGTCAAACATCATCTAACATACCGGCTACACGTTCTAACATTGTTACACCAACAAATCAGTGTTATATGACAATGTTAGAACGTGTAGCCGGGGCTTTAGTGTATAAATGTTATAACTGAGATTTTCAAATTGTTTCATGTCGTCTGAACAAAAAGGAACTTACACATATATACTTTGCTTTGAAATTAATGTTTTATTGATTAGTAATTGCAATGTTATTCTTGACTATGCTTTCAGGAAGTGCTAAATCTGTGCATCAGAATTCTTAGTACTGAAGCTAGCCTGAGAAAGCAGATGACCAAAGCATCACGTCTGTTTTCTCAGGCCATACTGAAGCTTATGATACACGGTTCAACATTTGTTGATCAACAGATGTTGCAGTGGCTGTACAACGAATTTTGAACAGTGTATCATGCCTTGTTGAATATTGAACAGTGTATCATGCCTTGTTGTATGTTGAACAGTGTATCATGCCATGTTGAATGTTGAACAGTGTATCATGCCTTGTTGAATATTGAACAGTGTATCATGCCATGTTGAATGTTGAACAGTGTATCATGCCTTGTTGAATGTTGAACAGTGTATCATGCCATGTTGAATGTTGAACAGTGTATCATGCCATGTTGAATATTGAACAGTGTATCATGCCATGTTGAATGTTGAACCGTGTATCATGCCATGTTGAATGTTGAACAGTGTATTATGCCATGTTCAATGTTGAACAGTGTATCCTGCCATGTTGAATGTTGAACAGTGTATCATGCGATGTTGAATGTTGAACAGTGTACCATGCCATGTTGAATGTTGAACAGTGTATCATGCCATGTTGAATGTTGAATGCTTAACAGTGTATCCTGCCATGTTGAATGTTGAACAGTGTATTATGCCATGTTGAATGTTGAACAGTGTATCATGCCATGTTGAATGTTGAACAGTGTATTATGCCATGTTGAATGTTGAACAGTGTATCATGCGATGTTGAATGTTGGACAGTGTATCATGCCATGTTGAATGTTGAACAGTGTATCATGCCATGTTGAATTTTGAACAGTGTATCATGGCCCAGGGGCGGATTTAGGGGTGGGCCGAGGGGGCCGCGGCCCCCCTTTTGCCTTTTGCCCTTAGATTGTCACGCCTTCGGCGCTCCTGATCGGCGCTGACGCGCCCATATTGTCACTATAAAAATTGCTCCGGCCCCCTCTTTATAGATTTCCTGGATCCGCCCCTGCATGCCATGTTGAATGTTGAACAGTGTATCATGCCATGTTGAATGTTGAAATAGGCCCTTCAACATGAACAGTGTCAGTTAACAAAAATAGAGATGGCTCTATTTCGTTCAACAAGTTGCAACTTGTTGAACAACGACCTTAGTAAATCGTTTAAAAAATGTTGACTGTATTTTTTACTCATCAGTTCAACAAGTCGCAGTATCGTTGAACATTTGTGGAGCAATTCGCTTCAGCCATCTTCAAGTACAAGCCAATCCTTTTTTTGTCACACAAATGAGATGAAAGATTATATGTCAAAAAACCTGCCAATTTTTGCCAAGCTGATTACATTTTGATTTTATGTCTTATTTTTTTGAGTCAGCCCGAAATTAAGGCGTAATTTATTAATTTGCATAGTTTATTTTTAAAATGTCTTTGAGCTACGTTAATACGGAAGATTCAACAATTCCACTGAAAAATAACTAAGTTTTAGTGTTCAAGTTGACAAGTGACTTTCATTTCTACAGCGTTATGTAACACGTGGAAGCCAAAAGCGAACGTGCTGTTTACAGGAAAACGAAAAGAAAATGAAAAGTCATTCGCTAGTATGGAGCTAAAAATACGGCGGACCGACCAATACAGCAAAAGAGGAACATGTTACCAAAAGCCACGACTATAGGTAGAGCTTTAATCTGAAGCCAAACATACGTACATCTCATTGATCGATATACCATGAACGCAACGTGTCGTTGAAAGCCACTAGTCTAAAGGAGGAACTTAGCGAAGACGAAAAACCCAAGTCGATGTTTGCAGTTGACTCGTTAGAATGAGTAGCAGTACACTGATCGAGGTATTTGGTCAAATCGTGTTCCGTTTTACACGAGGCGTGACGGAGCACTACAATCCAGATGAACCCGAATTCACATCAGAGATTTTTGGTTACAATCCCCAAGAGAGCACGGGTCGAGAATGGTACTGTCAACCTGTCGATGAGCTTATTTACCAAGAATACAGCAACAGAGAAGCAACAAACTTGAACTTTCTAGCGCATAGCAGTGGTAATGTGAGGATTTTCAATGCGTGTTCAACAGAAGAAGAAACACAGGAAGATCAGCAAGATGAAGACAGAGCAATGGCTTGGAAACAACTGAGACCTTCTGCTCTCAAAACAGTTTGTAAATCAATGTACATTGGAGCTTTGATTTCGCTTCTTGTCGCTACATTTATAGGTACATTATACACGCTAATATTTTACGTGCGTTATAAAACTTATACGTTTTCTTACACGCGCGACTGCTCAATTCACTTAAACGACTCGATTTTAGTAAAAATACAATGGACGGGAACAATTTCTGGAGTGATCGAATGTTGCTTCTTTTATATTTGGTTGTTTACCATTCTGCTTTTCCTTTTTCGCCCATTTCAGTTAATGGGGGTGAAAGGAAAACTATTTCAGGTTGGTTTTCTTTTTTATTGTTTGGATGCACTTTATCGTGTTACTGTTAAAGCCTTAAGGATATATCAGTACAGGGTTCCTCGCCTTTTAATATGTTGTCCACTTTACGTAATTTTTCTCTTTAGCGCATGTTTGCAACTGTATGCGGTGACGAATCATTTCTACACCCGTTCAAGAAGGCGAAAGTGGAGTTTGTTCTTCCAAATGATAGTACCAAGCTATTTTCCACTTCTCATTGGTCAGATCTCTGTCTTTTCACTTTATCCCGCATACAACAGGCAAAACAATAAAGGCAAACTGTTAATCGCACTCTTTGCTCCTCTCATTGGAGTCGTGGTTAAAGTAATCTCTCGAATCTGTGTTCAACGGTTATATCACATTACGCATCCGGGGTATTCGTATGTCTTGTTAGTTCCATGGTTTTATGGGTCAGCGATTATGTTTCGAGTTTTGCAAGCAGAACTTGACAGTTTACAATCCATCGCCACTCTAGGAATAATCCACGGAGCTGCTGAAGTCATAGAACGAAGCACAATGGTTTTGATTGATCACATTTGTCATATGCTGTGGAAAAGAAAATCCGCTCCTTGGGGAAGTTTTCGTACTCCTCGTCGAGAGAGACTAATGGCTGATATCGCTATCATGAGCATGATGTCTGAATCAACTGCAATAGTTTCTGTTAACGGATTTATATACATGTATCAATTTATTTTCTTGCAAGACAGGTCCATTTTACAGTTACTACACACGTTTGCCATCTATACTTCAGTTCCGCTTGTGATTGAGTGGTTCTTCACCAGTGTGTCTCTAGCGATCGAGACTCGCTATCAGAATATGGCTGTCATGGCTGTTTGGCGAAGACGCTGGAAAAGACACACTTTAGTAGCGATTGTTAATGTAGTGCCCGTAGCTATATATACTAGCGAGAACCTTTTGGAACTTGTACGTAGTAGGTTTTAGTTAAGGTTGACACCAGCCTTGCAAAATGCCATTTAATTTAAATTACAAGGTCTACTGAGTGTAAAGGCGTTGATACCAGCGTTTTAGCTTTATTTAGCTTGGTAAGATTCCGTATAACCCCATACATTAAGTATGCATGTCTGCGCTACTGTTTTTCTTTAGGTATTCTTTTGTTTCGGGTTTTGTTTCAGTTTTACGAACGGTATACATAACTAATGTATGGGGTTATGGGGTTATATTGGTTGAGATTTAATTGGACGATGACGTCATCATTCTTCGCGCGTCATGATCAACAACAACAAGTAGCTTTATTTGCATGTCTTTGACTATAAATGCTTACACTGCATTACAACATAACAAAATGAAATTACAATAATATAATAAAGAGAGGGAAAGTACAATTAAGATACATGTCTGGATTGATAATTTGGTTATTGCGGAGATCTGAACATGAAAGTATGAATTTCACCAATTGAATATTTACAAAATAATTACGAGAGTTCATTAATTCATTGGTAGCTTCTGAAGGAGATAACTGTTTTATATTTGGTAGGCGAAACCCTATTTTCCTGTAAAATACGTCCCTAAGAATTGAGTATTTAGGACAGTGCGGGAAAAGGAAGTGAATTTCATTTTCAATTTCATGAGATTCACAAGTACGACAAGTAGGACAAGCAAGCTTTTAGCCAGCAGGGTGTTCAGGCGTCCTGTGGACGCCCACTACAGGACACCCACTTTTTGAAGTAAGTTCATGAAAATTGCACCTAATCCTTCAAACATTTATGATGGGAAATATCTTCAGTACGCCCACTTCTCAATTTCCGGCTAAAAGCCTGGGGCACGGTCTATCATCTCTCGTAATTTGATCATATCTACCAATTTCAATCATTGATTTATGATTACTTATACGAAATTTTACTAATCGTTTTCTGTCATTTGATTTCCTTGTAAGGTCTAAGTCATGAGAAGGCGTATATTCGTACTTAAAGATATTATAAAATTCGAGTTTCTTAGAGTGTTGAATGACATGTCGCCAATATAGGATATATTTTTGTTGCATTTTAAAATTTACATAATGTTTGATTTTAGTGCCAGTTAAGAAAATAGGATCAAAATCAGGCAAATTATAGAATTCGGATATCCTCATTAGATTAGAGTAGAAGCTATTTTTACCAGAAGAATGAAGATCTGCTGACATTAAAAAGATCTGTTTAGCAATAGAGTCATTGTTCTTACTTTGTTGAAGATATAAGGTATAATTTATTATTTTCTGATTAATAGCTATAATAATTAAGAGGAAACCTTCCAAGTTCAGCTCTACATGCCACAGTTGATGCCTTATTGCTTACTTCTAGATAACGTTTGCAGAATTGTAAATGGATTTTTTTAAATCTGCGAGCTGTCCCAAGACTTAAAATCCGGTTTGGCGTACATACCCAGACTTCGCTAACATATATAGATAGGCTTTGCCTAACAGCGGAGCTCTCTGGACAGAAAGCTGATGATAAGCTTAACTAAAACGAAAGGGCACAAGAATTAAGATTGACGACCAGGCTATTTTTAAATTTTAGCAATTCTCGAAAACAGTAGTACGCAACCGTCTGCATACTACATTTAGATCGTACAAAAGCTCACAAAAACTCAACTTTTTCTCGGTCTAGAATAAATAGTATGACTAATTTCCGAATAAAATACACTTGTTACGTATCGAAAATTGCCCGAGAAACTGATTTGGAAATCAAAATTGCAAAAAATACACAGACATCTTTGCATAAGGCCGCGACGCGAGTGAAGTTAGAACTATAAAATCCAAGTCTTGTTTTCTTTACATAAAATCGCTTTTCAATCTATGTAATGAATGAACAAACACATTAAAATGGACAACACAATCTTCTTTTGAAAACTTTTATTCAAATATCCATTCGTTTATGTTTAAAAGCAAAACGCGTACAATTTATAGCGCATCGAGGCCGAGCTGTCTTCGATGAAATTCAAGAAATCAATACGATTGAATTTGAGGACGTTTTATAAACATTTCTCCAAAACTAACGAGAACACAAAGAAAAAGTCAATCACAGATTGATATCAACATAAGTTCCCATCGAAAAATGTAATTTGTTTTACCTTTAAGTCCCTCGACTGCTTGGAAATTCTTTTAATCCTCGCTTCTTCGGTTCTGAAATCCGTAGAAGAAACATTGTCCCGCATTGATAAAAACGTATGAAGTTCCTCGAAGTAAGATTTTTTCCGTGAAAGCTCTTCTTTTTCCACTATGGCGACTTCTGAGTATCCCTTAATTAGTACCTCTGGCTTGAGTAGCAAACCGCGAAAAAATGCAGAGAAAAACGCCTTTGCAAACGGTTTTCTCGGCTAAATTCAACAACCTAGAGTGTTAAATTGAAATAGGAGTAAACGTGAATGTTCTCCAGATGATGGGTGACACTTGTTTAAAATAACATATGTTAAAAACAAAGAAGCAAAGATTGCAGAGGCTCCAGTTGCCACAGGAAGCACCTCGAAATGAAAAAACATTTTTAGGCTCGGCACCATGCAACCTTTGGGCCTTAACAATGCTTTCCATTTCTTGTGAACTGCGCGCGTACGCCTTCAATTTTCTCATGTGCGCGCGCTCTATTTCAAACTTCAAATTTTAAGATTCTACTACTTAGTTCTCGTGTGAACATTTAACGGTCACACTGATGAAGGGCTATGCCCGAAACGTTTGTTGAACTCAATCACTATGACACTTTTTACAATTTTTCATTTAGTTTTACTATTTTTTTTTGACGTTTTTAACACATTTTATTTTAATTTAGAGTGTTTACTACAGCTGACGTAACATCGGCCGTATAGCCGCGCGATTAACAAAGCCTCGCTTTGGTTTCAAAATTGCTAAGATCCCGGATGTTGCGTGATGTCATACGCGCATGTTTTGCGACGTCATACGCGCCCGCGAGCTAGCCCTGCGCAACGCTCCGACGGAGGGACACACGCACGGACACGCCCGCGAAACAATCCGCTACCCATGACCATGAAAATTATGGGCATAGGTTCTATGAGTATGGAGCTCCGCGAGCGGGCCTTCGACCCGCAAGAGCTCCGCTAGTATATGTCAAAATTGGAGAGATCGTCGTGTGAATGATTTTACTTTCCAGGAATGGGGGCAATTTACTGAAATTTGTATGTTTTCTTAGACTGAAAAGAGCGTCAAGGGCCTTCTCTTTTAACTGGTCAAGTGCCATTGAAAAGTTACCTGAGTTACCCGTTGAAGAGATTATTATCCCCTAGATAAGTGTAGTTTAGGACGATTCCAATCATTTTATTGCCTATGTGAAAACTAGACTCAGTACATTTCTTAGCACGTTTTTGAAAGATCATAACTTTGGTCTTTTTTGGATTGATACTTAACATCCACGAGTTGAAATAGGAAGATAACTTATCAAGACAAGTTAGCAGTCCTGTTTTGGATCTTGAAAGTATGACTAAATCATCTGCATATAAGAGTGAATTTACTGAATTTTGTGCCATTTCATAGAACAAAAGGATCCGATAAAATATTTTCGAACGAATGTGGTATATTGTTAACATAGAGGTTAAGTAGTAACGGGCTTAAAATACAACCTTGGCGTACACCTCTTGCGTATTGAAGGGGCCGTGTTTGGCTTTTTCCAATTTTTACGGAACATGTAGAGTTTGAGTACAAATTATTTATTAAATTGTAAAAGCGACCTCCCACATTATTTTGCAGTAGCTTGTACAAAAGACCGTCATGCCAGACCGAGTCAAAAGCGTTTTTCAAATCTACAAAACAAGCGTATATTTTTTCATTGTGTTGATGCACATATTTATCTACTTAAGTTCTCAGTGTGAGGACATGGTCTGCTGTACGATTTTTGGGTAAGAATCCAATCTGAGAATTGTGGAGATACCCCATTATGGAGTAAACATGCTCAAGGAGTCTTTGGTTTTGGATAGAACAGAACAATTTTCCCAAACAGCTTGAAACACAAATTCCTCGATAATTTGAAGGATCACTTTTTCCTCCTGATTTATATATTGGTGTAATAAGGCCGCCACACCAAGTTTGAGGTATTGTACCTAATTGAGAATTGTATTAAATTGGCAGCTGCAAGTATTTCATTTTCGGTGATTAAGTAATCCAAAGAGCATCACTGATTTTTCCGACTCTCGAGTTGTTGTAGTTCATTGATTATCGTCTGTTGTGCAGGATTTAAAGGTTTATTTGAATGAAGTGATCGCATGAGTGGAAATGCTGAAGCCAGTTTTCCTCTGAGACCAATGGAAGATCATCTTTGTCTTTTCGAGTGTCATCCATTGATTTTAAACACTGCCAAAAACTATCGGCTTATCCTGGTTTTCAGTGATTTCCTCTAGTTCGGAGGTTTTCAATCTGATTCAAACGAAGAATAAACTGAAGTAGTAAGAACTCTTAACTGATCAGTTCACAGATATTCGTTTGTATTTGCTAAATTTTATTCCTACTGCTTCAGTCTTCGTACCGTTTTTTCGTTTCTTTTTGTCAATGCTGGCCAGGTCAACTGCCGAGGAATTCTAGACTGAGAAGTTAAAGGATCTCTGAAGCCAACATGTAAGTAAGATCTTAACATTTGCTGAAAAATATTCGAGTTTTTACAATTTCAACGAGTTCAGTTTTTACTTATTTCTCAGAGTCGATTTCTGGTATAAACTTAGAAGCCGTAAAGTTGTACAGATTCAAACAAAGTGTGACGGAAGTTTTGAATAAAAGGAACTGTAATTCCCAATTCGTTTAATTGCTGGCATAAGCTTAAATGGCACTTTTTATTCGCACGTTTTTTTTTTCCCGTCCGTGGAAGAATAACTGCGTGGTTAACTGATAAATTGTCATTGGGGCGAGAAGGGAAGCTAAATGGCGTGCGTGGCTGGGTCGTGCGTCGTGGGTCGGGGTCGTGGTTCGTTGTTCGTGGGTCGCGGGTCGTGCGTTGTAGGACGTCCATCGTGCGTCGTACGTCGTGCGCCGTGCGTCGAGGGTTTTTGCTAAAAGAGTTTATAAGAAAAAATGGCAGATGACAAGCACTTTAGTTTATATTTTTGCTGAGTTCCATATTATGTTCATCCAATAGTTCTTGTCTTATCCTACTCTCAACTCGCAGTTTAAAGATATAAAAAGATATAACGGTCCACGGCTTAATCGAGTGAAAAACAATTTATCCGTAATCGGCTCTTGCCAGACATCCAAAAAACGAGCCTGCTCAAGCCTAAAATGATCAAGGTCACATCAACGTCGTCAATATTGTTATTCTGTTTTCTATAATGCTTTCTGACAAGGAAATAAAACGGAATAATAAAGTAGGCTGTTCTCGTTAACAAAGCTTATTATAACTGGTACGACCGTGCAATTTTTTTTCCGAACTTATTGCCTCCATCCAATTAGTGGCGTGGGAATACTCAAGTATGATTGGTCAAAAATGTAGATGAAATCGACACGTTTACGGAGAGCCTTGCAGTAGCAGTTCATCATGGCCTCGGTGAGTAAGACAGTTAAAACCAATTTTTGCTGATTCGTGACACTATTAACCCATAAAACAAGTAGACCGACTGCAGGCAAATCACCAAGGGCGGTAGACATTTGCGAGTCAAAGGTGTTAGTAAACGTTAATGGAATAACTTCAAAAACTTTACATTTTTAATCACAGTATCTTCTTACAAACCCTACAAAAACGTTATGACACAAGTTTCCTTCTTCTGTACCTCCATATCTACAAATAAATTCCCTCTTGATTACTTCTCTGATAGTAACAGGTAAGTAAGATCCTGAGCAAAACTCTTGATACCCGATAAAACATATATCGTCGTGGTAAAATATTGTAGTAAGTTATTTTACTCAATAAAATTCAATGAATTTTTTTGGAAACTGTGATTTGTTATCAATGTGTTGAATTATAAAACAGTTATAGTGCTCAAGCTTACGTAATATCGCCTGATTTTAGGCTACTCGGCCTACGGCCTCGTCGGCTATGTATCCGGCGATATTGCGCTCGCTTTCGCACCATAACTGTAAATATTGAATTTTTAATGCAAATGACAACAATTTCGTTTCATTGAACATGTAACACATAATTTAGTTTGCATCTGCATTGACATCGGAATAAAGACGAGTGGTTTCTTACCAGAGGTTAAAAATTCAAATCTTCAGCGTATTTTGGCTGCCTTGTCCAAGGGTTTCAAACTCGGCCGCCATGTTGAAAACGGAGAGGGCCCTGGGGAGAGGTTGGGAAAATAAACCGATTCCCAACGCACAACTCTAAAAACTCGTAAATACTGACATTTCTCTTGACATTTAGCCCCGGCTACACGTTCTAACATTGTCGTATAACATTTGTTGGTGTAACAATGTTAGCACGTGTAGCCGGCATGTTAGATGACGTTTGTCTAACATTTTTTGTTAGAAGAATGTTTTGATTTCGATCAAACATTCGTCTAACAAAAAAATGATAGTCAAACATCATCTTATAACATGCCGGCTACACGTTCTAACATTGTTAGACCAACAAATGTTATATGACAATGTTAGAACGCGTAGCCGGGGCTTTAGTGTATAAATGTTATAACTGAGATTTTCAAATTGTTTCAAGTCGTCTGAACAAAAAGGAACTTACACATAAATACTTTGCTTTGAAATTAATGTTTCATGATTAGTAATTCCAATGTTATTCTTGACTATCAGCGGCACCCAACGAACAGTTTTTGGTAAAATGCACTATTTTACTCAAATAAATTAAAATAAATGATATAAAAGCATTTTCTGGTGTTCTTCTAGGTTGCTGGGAAAAATATATCTGTTCCTTTTTCCTAGCATAACACATAGGGAAATTCCCAGCCATGCAGCTGGATAAAAACATAGGCACGCATTGCGTGCATGAGCTATTTTGAAAATTCCCTAAATGATATGAAATGGTGAAAGCAACAAAACTCGCACAAATAACCGCTTGCAGATATACGTTTTTCAAATCCTCCGGCCCACCCCCTACCCCCCCCCCCCCCGAAAAAAAAATTCCTTGATCACGAACTGGGTCCCGTTTCTCGAAAGTCCCGATACTTTTCGGGTCCGGAAAGCTATCTTATGTGCACAATGTACCCATTAAAGATTAAAATTTTGTTGGTTTTGAAAGCTAAGCAATAAAATTCTAAATTGACGAAATAAGTCGAGCTGGTTTGAGGGCTAAAAAAGTGCATCACCATTTTAAAGATTCTGATTTTAATATAGTTTCGGGCCCGAAAAGTTGTCGGGACTTTCGAGAAACGGGCCGTCTGGGACCAAAACTCTATTTAGGTGGAAAAATGCAGTTTGCTTTTGTATTCTAGCCTAAAGGGTTAGGTATGAAAATAGGTGGGAACAAAATCACAAGTTTTGGCTAGCTTTTTCACGGGATTTTCGGAGTTTTTTTATGACAAATTACGGTCCCAGTGAAATGATCAACTTGTTTCAGTAATCAGTGTATTAAATGTCAACGGCCAGAAAAGTGCTGCACAGAAATTTGATGCATCGAAATTGAAGGATTATTATTTCCTGGAAATTTGTATAGTCTTTTTTTTTAAAAGTTGCTTGTATTATTCACAAAAGAAACGTGGAAATGGTTCCTTTTGGTCAGGAAGACGTAAACTAATTAAATTAAATTGTTTTCAAGTCCAAACCTCAAGCTAATTAAGTTAGTGACACGAAAATTCTTTGAACCACCTGTTTCTGTAACGTCAACCAGAAAAGTCTTTCATAGAAATTAAACGCATGTAAAATGAATATTGGTAGTCTCCTAGTCAATTGCAACCAATATTATTTAAACAACTGTTTTTATTCTCCACACAAAAGTCGTGCAAATAGAAACAGAAACTAATTAGATTAAATTGTTTTTAACTCAAAACCACAAGCTTATTGAATTTACACGAACATTATTGAGGTTAGCATTTGGAACCAAACACCTTTTCCTGTAATGTCGACCAGAAAAGTCTTAAATCAGAAATTTAGCGCATCCAAAATGAATTTTGCAACTAATATTTTTTAAACAGGCGTTTTTTAACGCACCATAAGAATTAATTACATTACATTTTCCCGAAAACATGTTGAATTCCATCACGTACCAGTTTCTATAAGGACAAAGTTCAATATTTGCACGTGCACACAACGTGACAGCTCATACAAAATACGGTCGCTACGCGCTTTCGCTTGAGGCATACAGTTAATAACCAACACATCTCAGTGCTCGCATTAATTCAAAGAAAGATCAACGTTTTAAATACTGTAAATTGTATATTAATTGCATTAGGTTTTCCCTGTTGAACTCCATGCGTCACGGACAAGTTTCTATAAGGATAAAGTTCAACATTTTCACGGACAGACAACGTGACTGACAAAAAAAATACAATTTTAAATAGTAATCGCTTGAAACCCAAGCTTGAAACATACAATTCATGTTCCGCATCACATTATTTGAAATCCGCTTACCGTTTTTGCAATAAAACTATACTTTCTAACTTCAGTACAAGCTCACCTATTAACGTAACCGCAGTCACATTTTTTGGACGTCTCATCCCCCGCAGACCATTGTACAGTTCATGCATAGAGCACATTATAGGCGGTATTTCTGAATAAATGTCCTTGATATTGCCATGTTAGCAAGCCAGTCGGGATTAGAGCACAGTTCCCAACCAACAAAGTTACTTTACACTTTTAGTGTTTGAGGCAACAATCGCGAACATCCAAGATGGCTGATTTTCAATTGATGCCAAGTGCCCTTCTTTGACCTTCAGTAATACCATTTTAGAAGCGAGAATTTGATTGGCCGACATAGTACACGGTGTACATACTAGAGACAATCTGATTGGTGTGACATAGCCCAAGACATACAAACATACCAACAAACAAACATCACAAACCAACCTTTGCGCCTGCTAATGAGCTATTTTTTTCAAAATAGCTCAAAAAATGCTTGTTTCCCAGCCAGCAATTAAAAACATAGGCACGCATGGCGTGCATGAGCTATTTTGAAAATTCCCTAAATGATATGAAATGGTGAAAGCAACAAAACAGTGGAAGAAAACTAGCACAAATAACTGCCTGCAGATATACGTTTTTCAAATCCTCTGGCTCACCCCCTACCCCCCAAAACTACCGAGATCACGAACTGCGTCCCGTTTCCCGAACGTTCCGATAACGTTTCGGGCCCGGAAAGCTATCTTATGTGCGCAATGTATTCATTAAAGATTAAAATTTTTGTTGATTTTGAAAGCTAAGCAATAAAATTCTAAATTGACAAAACAAGTCGAGCTGGTTTGAGGGCTGAAAATGCATCACCATTTTATAGATTCTGATTTGAATATGAATTGCGGGCCCGAAAAGTTGTCAGGACTTTCGAGAAACGGGCCCACTGGGACCAAAACTCTATTTAGGTGGAAAAATGCAAAGTTTGCTTTTGTATTCTAGCCTAAAGAGTAAGGGTATGAAAATAAGTGGGAAGTTTTGGCTAGCTTTTTCACGGGATCTTCGGAGTTATTTTATGACGAAACTACGGCCCCAGTGAAATGAGCAACTTGTCTCTGTAATCAACCAGAAGAGTCCTGCACAGAAATTTGATGCATCCAAATTGAAGGATTATTATTTTCTGAAAATTCTAGTCTTTTTTTAAAAAGTTGCTTTTATTATTCACAAAAGAAACGTAGAAATGGTTCCCTTTGGCCTGGAAGACGCAAACTAATTAAATTAAATTGTTTTTAACTCCAAACCACAAGCTAATTAAATTAGTGACAAAAATTCTTTGAACCACCTGTTTCTGTAATGTCAACCAGAAAAGTCTTTAACAGAAACTAAACGCATGTAAAATGAATATTGGTAGTCTCCTTGTAAATTGCAACTAATAGTATTCAAACAACCGTTTTTATTCTCCACAAAAAGAGTCGTGCAAATAGAAACAGAAACTAATCAGATTAAATTGTTTTCAACTCAAAACCACAACCTTGAGGTTAATATTTGGAACCAAACATCTTTTCCTGTAATGTCGACCAGAAAAGTCATAAATCAGAAACTTAGCACATCCAAAATGAATTTTGCAACTAATAGTTTTTTGAACAGGCGTTTTTTAACGCACCATAAGAATTAACGTTTTCTCGAAAACATGTTGAATTCCATCACGTACCAGTTTCTGTAAGGACAAAGTTCAACATTTGCACGTGCACACAACGTGACTGCTCATACAAAATACAGTCGCTACTCGCTTGTAGTAATCGCTTGGGGCATACAATTAATAACCTACACATCTGCTCACATTAATAGGCCATTTGCACGATGACGTCATTTGACTACTACTACCAGAATCCTTCAGTTTTTTGTTTTGTAGTGCAAATTAGGGCTTTTGTTATTTAAACCGCACTGGGATTACAAAATTTAAATAAGAAAGGAAAAACGAAATGAATTCTGGTAGTAGTAGTCAAATGACGTCATCATGCAAATGGCCTATTCACAGAAAGATAAACGTTTTAAATACTGTAAATTGTATATTAATTGCATTAGGTTTTCTCTGTTGAATTCCATGCATCCCGGACAAGTTTCTATAAGGACAAAGTTCAACATTTTCACGGGCAGACAACGTGACTGACAAAAAAGATACAATTTCAAACAGTAATCGCTTGAAACCCAGGTTTGAAACATCCAATTCATGTTCCGCATCACATTATTTGAAATCCGCTTGCCGTTTTTGCAATAAAGCTATACTTTCTTATTTCAGTACAAGCTCACCTATAAACGTAACCGCAGTCCACATTTTTTGGACGTCTCATCCCTCGCAGACCATTAATTGTACAATTCATGCATAGAGCACATTTTAGGCAGTATTTCCGAATAAATGCCCTTGCCTATTGCCATGTTAGCAAGCCAGTTGGGATTACTGTACAATTCCCAACCAACAAATCTTCAAAACTTTACACTTTTAGTGTTTGAGGCAACAATCGCGAACATCCAAGATGGCTGATTTTCAATTCATGCCAAGTGCCCTTCTTTGACCTTCAGTAATACCATTTTAGAAGCGAGAATTTGATTGGCGACATAGTACACGGTGTATATACTAGAGACAATGTGATTGGTGTGACATAACCCAAGACATACAAACATACATGCATACATACATACATACATACAAACATACTAACAAACAAACATCACAAACCAACCTTTGCGCCTGCTAATGAGCTATTTTTTTCAAAATAGCTCAAAAAATGAATAAATATAAAAATAATAATAATAAGTTACCAAAAGGGGCTTGGGAACTAGTGAAACATTAATGAAAAACTATTTGAAGCTTTTTTTGTTTATTGTTTTGTACATGTACTGCCGTCTCGAACTTAAACCTGTTTGAGTGTCTCCAAGAACTGCTTAAATTTGTCACTACGAAGTGACCAACATCAAACTTCTCCTCACAAAATCTTTTCGACCTGCTCAAGTTAGCCAGCAGAGTTTTTTCTTGCGACTACTTTCTAAAGTCAGCCAGCGCAAAAATAGTAATTAAAAAATATATATTCAGAATATTTTTGCCAGCCAGCAAGAATTCCGCTGGGGAACAGATAAAGTGAGGAACAGATTCGTTGGGTGCCCCTGGACTATGCTTTCAGGAAGTGCTACATCTGTGCATCAGAATTCTTAGTACTGAAGCTAGCCTGAGAAAGCAGATGTCGTTTCGCGGCGCCACCAAAGCATCACGTCTCTTTTCTCAGGCCCGATACTGAAGCTTATGATACACGGTTCAACACTTGTTGATCAACAGATGTTGCAGTGGTTGTACAACGAATTTTGAACAGTGTATCATGCCTTGTTGAATATTGAACAGTGTATCATGCCTTGTTGTATGTTGAACAGTGTACCATGCCATGTTGAATGTTGAACAGTGTATCATGCCATGTTGAATGTTGAACAGTGTACCATGCCATGTTGAATGATGAACAGTGTATCATGCCATGTTGAATGTTGAACAGTGTCTCATGCTATGTTGAATATTGAACAGTGTGTCATGCCTTGTTGTATGTTGAACAGTGTACCATGCCATGTTGAATGTTGAACAGTGTATCATGCCTTGTTGAATGTTGAACAGTGTCTCATGCTATGTTGAATGTTGAACAGTGTATCATGCGTTGTTGTATGTTGAACAGTGTACCATGCCATGTTGAATGTTGAACAGTGTATCATGCCATGTTGAATGTTGAACAGTGTATCATGCCATGTTGAATGATGAACAGTGTACCATGCCATGTTGAATGTTGAACAGTGTATTATGCCATGTTGAATATTGAACAGTGTATCATGCCATGTTGAATGTTGAAATAGGCAATTCAACATGAACAGTGTCAGTTAACAAAAATAGAGATGGCTCTATTTCGTTCAACAAGTTGCAACTTGTTGAACAACGACCTTAGTAAATCGTTTAAAAATGTTGAATGTATTTTTTACTCATCAGTTCAACAAGTCGCAGTATCGTTGAACATTTGTGGAGCAATTCGCTTCAGCCATCTCCTTGTACAAGCCAATCCTTTTTATTTGTCCACGTCACACAAATGAGATGAAAGATTATATGTCAAAAAACCTGCCAATTTTTGCCAAGCTGATTACATTTTGATTTTATGTCTTATTTTGTTGAATCAGCCCGAAATTAAGGCGTAATTTATTTAAATATTAATTTGCATAGTTTATTTTAAAAATGTCTTTGAGTTACGTTAATACGGAAGATTCAACAATTCCATTGAAAAATAACTAAGTTTCAGTGTTCAAGTTGACAAGTGTCTTTCATTTTTACAGCATTATGTAACACGTGGAAGCAAAAAGCGAACGTGCTGTTTACAGGAAAACGAAAAGAAAATGAAACGTCATTCACTAGTATGGAGCTAAAAATACAGCGGACCGACCAATACAGCAAAAGAGGAACATATTGCCAAAAGCCACGACTATAGGTAGAGCTTTAATCTGAAGCCAAACATACATACATCTCATTGATCGATATACCATGAACGCAACGTGTCGTTGAAAGCCACGAGTCTAAAGGAGGAACTTAGCGAAGACGAAAAACCCAAGTCGATGTTGCAGTTGACTCGTTAGAATGAGTAGCAGTACACTGATCGAGGTATTTGGTCAAATCGTGTTCCGTTTTACACGAGGCGTGACGGAGCACTACAATCCAGACGAACCTGAATTCACGTCAGAGATTTTTGGTTACAACCCCCTAGAGAGCACAGGTCGAGAATGGTACTGTCAACCTGTCGATGAGCTTATTTACCAAGAATACAGCAACAGAGAAGCAACAAACTTGAACTTTCTAGCGCATAGCAGTGGTAATGTGAGGATTTTCAATGCGTGTTCAACAGAGGAAGAAACACAGGAAGATCAGCAAGATGAAGACAGAGCAATGGCTTGGAAACAACTGAGACCTTCTGCTCTCCAAACAGTCTGTAAATCAATGTACATTGGAGCTTTGATTTCGCTTCTTGTCGCTACATTTATAGGTACATTATACACGCTAACATTTTACGTGCGTTATAAAACTTACATGTTTTCTTACACGCGCGACTGCCCAATTCACTTAAACGGCTCGATGTTAGTAAAAATACAATGGACGGGAACAATTTCTGGAGTGATCGAATGTAGCTTCCTTTACATTTGGTTGTTTACCATTATGCTTTTCCTTTTTCGCCCATTTCAGTTAATGGGGGTGAAAGGAAAACTGTTGCTGGTTTGTGGCGTTGTTTATTGTTTGGATGCACTTTATCGTGTTACTGTTAAAGCTTTAAGGATATTCCAGTACAGAGTTCCACGCTTTTTAATTTGTTGTCCACTTTACGTAATTTTTCTCTTTAGCGTATGCTTGCAACTGTATGTGGTTTCGAATCATTTCTGCACCCGTTCAAGAAGGCGAAAGTTGATCTTGTTTTCCCAAATGATAGTACCAGGCTGTTTTCCACTTCTTGTTGGCCAGATCTTTGTCTTTTCACTTTATCCCGCATACAACAGACAAAACAATGAAGGCAAACTGTTAATCGCACTCTTTGCTCCTCTCGTGGGAGTCGTTCTTAAAATAATCTCCCGAATCTTTGTTCAGCGGTTATATCACATTACGCATCCGGGGTATTCATATGTCTTGTTGCTGCCGTTGTTTTATGCGTCTGCGATCATGTTTCGAGTTTTGCAATCAGAACTTGACAGTTTACAATCCATAGCCATTCTAGGAATAATCCACGGAGCTGCTGAAGTCATAGAACGAAGCACAATGGTTTTGATTGATCACATTTGTTATATGCTGTGGAAAAGAAAATCCGCTCCTTGGGGAAGTTTTCGTACTCCTCGTCGTGAGAGACTAATGGCTGATATCGCTATCATGAGCATGATGTCTGAATCAACTGCAATAGTTTCTGTTAACGGATTTATATACATGTATCAATTTCTTTTCTTGCAAGACAGGTCCATTTTGCAGTTACTGCACACGTTTGCCATTCATACTTCAATTCCGCTTGTAATTGAGTGGTTCTTCACCAGTGTGTCTCTAGCAATCGAGACTCGCTATCAGAATATGGCTGTAATGGCTGTTTGGAGAAGACGCTGGAAAAGACACACTTTAGTAGCGATTGTTAATGTCGTGCCCGTAGCTATATATACTAGCGGGAACCTTTTGGAACTTGTACGTAGTAGTTTTTAGTGAAGGTTGACATCAGCCTTGCAAAAGGCCATTTAATTGAAATTACAAGGTCTACTGTGGACGTAAAAGCGTTGATACCAGCGTTTTAGCTTTACACGCTTGGCAATTATGACATCTAATTTGGCCATGTTCGAAAATACTTTTTCAGTTTTTATCCGTTTGATCTCAAAGTTCGAAGGATGGTAGAACTTTGAATTCCAGATGTTCGTATGGTTTTGGTTTTTCGATTTTAACGGTTTTTGGCGGGAAAGTGACGTCACGAATATTGGGCCAAAATTCAAATTTTACATTTTAATACATTTAATGACTGCTGCTGAAAGAGCAAGCTCAAACAAGTTCAAAACCGGAGAGAACTAAAATATCTTGATACAGTCAAGAGATATAAATGTTTGAATTTCAAAATTCCCGCCATTTTGTTACTAAAAATAGCACAAATGCAAATTTCAACTAATTATATCTCTTGACTGAATCAAGATATTTTGGTCATCTCTTCGGTTTTGGGCTTGTGTGAGCTTGCTCTTTCAGCAGCAGCCATTGGATATATCAAAATGTGAAATTTAAATTTTGGCCCAATCTTGGTGACGTCACTTTCCCGCCAAAAATAACGAAAACCGAAAAAACAAAGCCAACAAAACATAGACCATGAGAATATCTGTTATTGTAGAAAATTTGAGGCCAACAGGATAAAAACTCACGAAGATAATTTGTAACAAAAAAACTTGGCCCAATTTCGATCAAAAATTTCCTAGCGTGTTATTTTGCTTGGTAAGATTTCCGTATAATCCCCAACGTTAATTATGCATGTATGCGCTATTGTTTTTCTTTAGGTATTCTTTTGTTTCGGCTTTTGTTTCAGTTTTACGAGCGATATGCATAAACAATTTATGGGGTTATACGGAATTCTTTCCTTTAGCTTTATTACATGTAGAGCTTAGCATATTTTATAGTTTGTATCAGGAGGGGTTCGGTTGCAATTGGAACTAGCCTGCGAGCAAGCTCTCGGGCTCGGGCTCGGGATCGGGCTCGGGATCGGGCTCGGGTTTTGGGGAAGGGGGAAGGGGGTGGGGGATTTTAAGTAGCGAGGGCTTGCAAAGATGTCTCAGAAATTTGAATGTCTCCGCTGAAAAAGGCTGCGGAAAATGCTGATTGGTTGAGATTTAATTTGACAATGACATTATCATTCTTCGCGCGTCGTGATCAACAACAACAAGTAGCTTTATTTGCATGTCTTTGACTATAAATCCTCACAGTATTGCAAAAGCATTACAACATAACAAAATGAAATTACAATAATATAATAAAGAGAGGGAAAGTACAATTAAAATACATGTCTGGATTGATAATTTGATTATTGCGGAGATCTGAGCATGAAAGTATGAATTTTACCAATTGAATATTTACAAAATAATTACGAGAGTTCATTAATTCATTGGTAGCTTCTGATGGAGATAACTGTTTTATATTTGGTATAAAATACGTCCCTAAGAATTGAGTATTATAATAGGACAGTGGAAAAGGAAGTGAATTTCATCTTCAATTTCATCAGATCCACAAGTAGGGCACAGTCTATCATCTCTCGTGATTTGATCATAACTACCAATTTCAATCATTAATTTAATATGATTATTTATACAAAGTTTTTCTAATTGTTTTCTCTCATTTGATTTCCTTGCAAGGTCTAAGTGATGAGAAGACGTATATTCGTTCTTAAAGATATTATAAAATTCGAGTTTCTTAGAGTGTTGAATGACATGTCGCCAATATAGGATATATTTTTGTTGCATTAAGTTTACATAATGTTTGATTTTAGTGCCAGTTAAGAAAATAGGGTCAAAATCAGGCCAATTTATAGAATTCGGATAGCCTCATAAGATTAGAGTAGAAGCTATTTTTACCAGAAGAGTGAAGATCTGCTGACATTAAAACGATCTGTTTAATAATAGAGTCATCGTCCTTACTTTGAAGATATAAGATATAATTAATTATTTTCTGATTAATAGCTATCATGAATAAGAGGAAATCTTCCAAGTTCAGCTCTACATGCCACATTTGATGCCTTATTGCTTACTTCTAGATAATGTTTGCAGAATTGTAAATGGATTTTTTTCAATCTGCGAGCTGTCCCAAGACTTAAAATCTGGTTTTGCGTACACACCCCAGACTTCGCTATTATATGTCAAATTGGAGAGATCATCGTGTCAAAGATTTTCACTTGCCAGGAATGGGGGCAATTTACTGAAATTTGTATGTTTTATTAGACTGAAAAGAGCGTGAAGGGCCTTCTCTTTTAACTGGTCAAGCTAAGTGCCATTGAGATGTTACCCGTTGAAGAGATTACTGTCCCTAGATAAGTGCAGTTTTGGACGATTTCAATCATTTTATTGCCAATGTGAAAACTAGACTCAGTACATTTCTTAGCGCGTAACTTTCTGAAAGATCATAACTTTGGTCTTTTTTAGATTGATACTTAACATCCACGAGCGAGTTGCAATAGGAAGATAACTAATTATCAAGACAAGTTTGCAGTACGTCCTGTTTTGGATCTTGAAAGTATGACTAAATCATCTGCATATAAACCGGAGTGAATTTAATTTTGTGCCATTTAGTAGAACAAAAAGGATCAGATAAAATATTTTCGAACGAATGTGGTATGTTGTTAACATAGCCGGTTAAATAGTAACGGGCTTAAAATACAACCTTGGCGTACACCTTCTTGCGTATTGAAAGGGTCGTGTTTGGCTTTTTCCAATTTTTACGGAACATGTAGAGTTTGAGTACAAATTATTTATTAAATTGTAAAAGCGACCTCCCACATTAATTTGCAATTGCTTGTACAAGAGTCCGACATGCCAGACCGAGTCAAAAGCTCTTTTTTAAAATCTACAAAACAAGCGTATATTTTTTCACTGTGTTGATGCACATATTTATCTACTAAAGTTCTCAGTGTGAGGACATGGGCTGCTGTACGATTTTTGGTTAAGAATCCAATCTGGAATTGTGGAGTATATTATGAGTCAGAGTAAACATGCTCAAGGAGTCTTTGGTTTAGGATAGAACAGAACAATTTTCCCAGACAGCTTGAAACACAAATTCCTCGATAATTTGATAAATCACTTTTTCCTCCAGATTTATATATTGGTGTAATAAGGCCGCCACACCAAGTTTGAGGCATTGTACCTAAATTGAGAATTGTATTAAAAAGTTTTTGATATACTGGCATCATGTCGTGAAGGCTAGCTTTAATCATTTTATTTTTTATTTTGTCTGAAAAAGACGATTTATTATTTTTCAATCTTTTCGCAGCTACAAGTATTTCATTTTCGGTGATTAAGTAATCCAAAGAGTATATTAACTGATTTTTCCGACTCTCGAGTTGTTGTAGTTCATTGATCAGGGGCGTAGCCAGGGGAGGGTTCCAAGGGTTCCGGATGCCCCCCCCCCCCCACCCCCCTTGGGTTATGACTATGGCTATAATTTCAAGAGGAAAACCTTCGCTTTTGAAGAAAAAGAAAATAAAATTAATTTAAAAAGGCATCGCATGCTATATCGAGGGTGACAATATTATAAGGATGCGTAAACTGGACAGATCATACGAGCCTCCTGTGTATACGAGCCTGCAATGCGGGATTCAGCGCCTTTCTTGGCCTCGTTTCCAAATGTGCGTGTGTCGTTATTGGTTTGACGCCATCTTGTCAGGTCAAAGGTGACGGCGGAAAAGTTAAATAAAGCGAACGAGAAGAGAATAACCGAGCAAAATGCAGCGTTCTATCACAGTTTTTTTCACTAATAAAAGGTAACTGATATTATATTATATTATATTGAGTTTTTCTGTCTTTTGAAGTAAGAGTATTCAAAATGAGTCATACAAACGATTACTATTAGTAATCGTTTGTATGACTCATTTTGAATACTCTTACCTCAAAAGACAGAAAAAAATCAATATAATTCCTCGCGAAGCGAGGGCCGAAGGCCCGAGCGTAGCGAGGTTTATAAATTTGTCGCGCAGATTTGCGTGGGGATCGCGCGTGGATCGCTGTAGGGCGATGAATCTCGGGTCGACTTTATTGCTGGCGAGCCTTAGCGAGACAGCACACTATTTGAGAGAAAGGGGTGAAAATTCTCGATTTTTTGGATGTCGGCATTAGTGACGCGAGGGCTACGTCACGAATGTCAATTATCAATCAGATAAGTAGACGCCTTGCGAAATTCAGGAACAATTATTTAATGACGTATGCTTGACATAAAAAATGAATAGTAGTTCGATCTTGAGCGTTAGCGATTAGTTTTTTAAGTATCCGGGGTATCCACGCTTGCGATGATTGCACATGAAAAGATATATCAGATCAGAGTTAGAGTAATTTACCGGAGTTCGAGTTGATTTCCAGCGAGCTATTCCAGCGAGGAAGGCAGGAGATTTATATATGAAAGTCGCTTTCTTTCAAGACATGCGCACTGGCTTTTATGTGACGTCACAATCATTATTGACAAGTTCGCGTTCGCGTTGGTCGTTGCATGCGGCTTTGGTTACTTTTAGGGGTGCCACGCTATATAGCGAAAAATAACTGTATTAGCGCGCGCGCGCTAAAATAGCGAATTATTAAACGTCGCGATCACATGGCGAATAAAATTGTCGTTTTGAGAGAAAACGATGAATATTATGGAGTTTCTAAACATATGACTTATTTCCAAATAAATCTTTCACACCCTTCACACTGCTTCACACTGTTCACAATTCTTTCACACCCTTCAAATTGCTCACAATTTCATTCAACTAACTTTATTCTCTACGTACTTCCACGAACTTTTATTCTATCAAATTAACAGCTTTCCCCTCGCCAGTACTCACTTTCACATTGAAACTTCTAGTTTATTTATATATCGGGTTGGTGTCCTGCAGTTGCCTAGCAACAAAACCGCGACAAAGCTCCAATTGACGTCATCCAGTGTGACGTTGATGCCTATAAAAGGAATCTCGACCGCTGACAATGTCGCACTCTCATGTTTATTCACGGAGGTAATGGTTGTTTTTGGGTAAGATTAAATTATTATTTTTACTGCAACTGTGCTACCATTCAGATGTTATTTTTTTGTACAGCATCACTTTTCAGCTGCAGTAAACTCCTTCGATTTCAACCATTCAAGGGAAATAGTGAATTGGGTTAGCAATTATTTGATACCCAGTATATGAAAAAAATTACAGCAGTATCTAAGGGAAACAGGTTACTTTGGAAGATAGCACTCACAACTTCAAAATTGGAATTTGAGACAGCAGGAGTTAGCTGTATTCCTGATAAGCCAACTCTCACCCAATCAAACTAAACAGAACACCACTACATGTTTCACTGGACCCAGGTCCACAACAGTACTAACATCCACTTTCAGACCAATTTTCCTTCTGACAATAACTTATGAAGAGACGTGGGGTGGGGAAAGGAAGGGAAACTCAATACTGATCAGTACAAGTCTCATTTAGTTTATTCTATTTTAGGAAGCCAGGAGACTGAGTACAATTTAAATGAAAGCGACTGGGTACGAGAATGTCTCATCCAATTAATCCAGAAATTCCATCTCTCTATTCCCCGTCGCTAAAATTGTGTGTTGCACCCTCCCCCGAGCTTCGCGAGGTTCTGCGAGACACGTATTTCTAGTATAATAAAGATACGATGTGATTGATTTTAATGAATGATACATAGATCTGAGATTACTGTAAGTAGCAGTAGTGAAAACCCCAGAAGGAATGATGAAGGATCCGGAAAACCACCAGCGAAGAAACCTTCCAAGGAATCGTCTTCGAGGTAAGGGACAAAAAGTATGGTGACTTTTCGCTCTTTGGGTTCAAATGTACGGTAAAAATATTATCTAAGACTGTGTTTACACTTTTAGTTCATTAATAGATGCGGACACCATCGAGCCATCTGCAAATCTTTCTGTTTCAGAGACAAGGCCAGTAGGTTTAATTTGTAGCCATTTGGTTTGCTATTATCGTGCTTGTTCATTTCTTGCTTGTCAAACGTTAACTCGATAGCTAAATATTACAGTGAAATGTAAACAAACCATGTGTTGACTGTTATTTAGGTGAAGATTCTCAGAAAAGAGCTGGCAGTGCAGACTATCGATTTAAACAACCCAGACTTGTCCATACCTCTGAAGAAAATCTCTAACTGATGAAGAGAAGTACACTTTACTGACCAATCATTTCAAGCCTGGGGACCGATATGTTTTCCCGAAAACAAAGCTTTACAATAAGATGAGGTCATTTCAAACATCTTGGATATAGATATAGATATAGATATAGATATAGATATAGATATAGATATAGATATAGATATAGATATAGATATAGATATAGATATAGATATAGATATAGATATAGATATAGATATAGATATAGATATAGATATAGATATAGATATAGATATAGATATAGATATAGATATAGATATAGATATAGATATAGATATAGATATAGATATAGATATAGATATAGATATAGATATAGATATAGATATAGATATAGATATAGATATAGATATAGATATAGATATAGATATAGATATAGATATAGATATAGATATAGATATAGATATAGATATAGATATAGATATAGATATAGATATAGATATAGATATAGATATAGATATAGATATAGATATAGATATAGATATAGATATAGATATAGATATTCAATCTATATATATAGTATTCAATATAGTATATATAGTATTCAATCGACGGGAACTTTGTCATTACGCCTATGTTTCCAACAGCATGGACGGACAGTGCGACCCTGAAATGTTCTAAAATTTTTGTAACTTCCGCAATCCATAATATTTACCTTATCTTCTAGAAAACATCACAGGCTATCTATTACTGGTAAAATATTTCCGAAATATTGTAACACCGCAAAAACACAAGGGAGGGGTTGCAACCTCCTCCCCCCTCCCCCCCCCCCCCCCCCACCCTTGTGCCACGGTGGGAGTATAAGTTTGCGTGTACGTCCGAGGTTTAGCTTTGAATCATATGAACTTTTCAGTGAACAAAGCACCTCAGAACATAATAATGTATCTTAGTATCCGTAGGTCTACATGACAAGTTACATGACGTATATCCATCGATGGTAGTGTGAAAATCAATCAATCAATCATCTTTATTTAGTCACGGAATCCCATTCATAAAAATGCTCATCCAGAGAGCCGTGCAAAAATCATGCAATAAAAAATAAATATGGTCATTAAAATTATACTAAATTACAAATATGATATAAACGTATTTACCAGAGGTTAAAACTGATTCAAATCTTCAGTGTATTTATTTTTACCAGAGGTTAAAACTGATTCAAATCTTCAGTGTATTTTATTTTTACCAGAGGTTAAAACTGTTCAAATCTTCAGCGTATTTTATTTTTATCAGAGGTTAAAACTGATTCAAATCTTCAGCGTATTTTATTTTTACCAGAGGTTAAAACTGTTCAAATCTTCAGCGTATTTTATTTTTACTAGAGGTTAAAACTGTTCAAATCTTCAGCGTATTTTATTTTTACTAGAGGTTAAAACTGATTCAAATCTTCAGCGTATTTATTTTTACCAGAGGTTAAAACTGATTCAAATCTTCAGCGTATTTTATTTTTATCAGAGGTTAAAACTGATTCAAATCTTCAGCGTATTTTATTTTTACCAGAGGTTAAAACTGATTCAAATCTTCAGTGTATTTTATTTTTACCAGAGGTTAAAACTGATTCAAATCTTCAGTGTATTTTATTTTTATCAGAGGTTAAAACTGATTCAAATCTTCATCGTATTTTATTTTTACCAGAGGTTAAAACTGATTCAAATCTTCAGTGTATTTTATTTTTACCATCATGCAGAGGTTAAAACTGATTCAAATCTTCAGTGTATTTTATTTTTATCAGAGGTTAAAACTAATTCAAATCTTCAGCGTATTTATTTTTACCAGAGGTTAAAACTGATTCAAATCTTCAGTGTATTTTATTTTTACCAGAGGTTAAAACTGATTCAAATCTTCAGCGTATTTTCGCAGCCTTGTCCAGGATTTTCTACACCCGGCCGCCATGTTGAAAACGGAGAGGGCCCTGGGGAGAGGTTGGGCAAATAAAACCATTCCCCAACGCACAACTCTAACAATTCGTATCCTGAAATTTGTGTATAAATGTTATAAATGAGATTTTCAAATTGTTCTGAACGAAAAGGAATTTACACATATATACTTTGCTTTCAAATTAATGTTTTATTGATAAATAATTTCAATGTTATTCTAATGACTATGCTTTCAGGAAGTGCTATATTTGTGCATCAGCAATCTCAGTACTGAAGATAGCCTGATTAAACGGACGTTGTATCGCGGCTCCACCACTGGTTCCCCGCAGTGGTGGCGCCGTGAAACGACATCTGTTTTCTCAGGCTATACTACTTAAGCTTATGATACATGGTTCAACATTTGCTGATCAACAGATGTTGCAACGGCTGTTCAACGAATTTTGAATAGTGTATCATGCCATGTTGAATGTTGAAATAGGTCATTCAACATGTTAAACGATGTTGAACGTTGTAGAGCGAAAATAGAGACAGTTTGTGTCCCGTTCAACAAGTTGCAACTTGTTAAACGACCTCAGTAAATCGTTTTAAAATTTGCAATGTATTTTCTACTCATTCAACAAGTTGCAACATCGTTCAACGGTCTTCAACATTTGTGGAGCAACAAATGTTGAACGATGTTGAACCGTGTATTATTCGCTTCAGCCACCTCCAAGTATAAACCAATATTTGTCACACAAAACGAGATGAAAAATAATCTTGTCAACGAACCTGCCAATTTTTGCCAAGCTGATTACATCTTGATTCGATGTCTTATTTTGCTGAATCAACCGGACTCAAAACCGACTATCTATATATGAATCCTTTTTTATGAAAAGGTCGACTAATGCTAGCTACTAATTTAAAATACATGTACATGTTCTACTGAAATTAAGGCATATTTTTTTATATATTTGCATAGATTTATCTTTAAAATGTTTTTAGTTAATAAGGAAGATTCGCCACCTCCACTAAAAAATAACTAAGGGTCCCGTCTTTCAGGTCTTTCAGTCGTAAAAAGTGTAAAGCTGAAAGACGCGTTCCCAAATTAACAGACTCGTGTTATTATAATAATTATAATAATTAAGTTTTAGTGTTTAAGTGTCTTTCATTTTTACAGCATTGTGTAACATGTGGAACCAAAAAGCGAACGAGCTGTTTTTTTTTATTTTTTTTATTTATTTATTTTTTTTTGTTTTATACAGACAACAATAACAACAGTCCTACTCAGCAAAATACACACATCCACGCACGCACGCACACACCACACGCATACACACGTACACGCACACTCTTTCTACCACACAAACTATTACAGTTATTACATTTTACGAAATACTAATAAGTAATTGCTTTACAATTTTACAATTTTATAAATTCGAACGAGCTGTTTACAGGAAAACGAAAAGAAAATGAAAAGTCATTCAATAGTATGGAGCTTAAAATAGAGCGCACCAATATAGCAAAAGCGAACGTGCTGTTTATAGGAAAACGGAGGATGCAAGACAATGCACGAAAAGTCATTCGCTATATCGAGCTAAAAATACAGCAAACCAATATAGTAAAAGCGAAAGTGCTGTTTACAGGAAAACGAAAGGAAAAGGAGCTTAAAATAGAGCGCACCAATATAGCAAAAGCGGAACTATTGCCAAAAGCCACGAGTATAGGTAGAGCTTTAATCCGAGGCCAAACATACAGCTCATTGATATACCAAGAACGCAACGTGTTGTTGAAGACCACGAGTCTAAAGGTGGAACTTAGCTAAGACGAAAAACCCAACTCGATGTTTGCAGTTGACTCGTTAGAATGAGTAGCAGTACACTGATCGAGGTATTTGGTCAAATCGTGTTCCGTTTTACACGAGGCGTGACGGAGCACTACAATCCAGTTGAACCTGAGTTCACGTCAGAGATTTTTGGTTACAACCCCCTAGAGAGCACAGGTCGAGAATGGTACTGTCAACCTGTCGATGAGCTTATTTACCAAGAATACAGCAACAGAGAAGCAACAAACTTGAACTTTCTAGCGCATAGCAGTGATAATGTGAGGGTTTTCAATGCGTGCTCGACAGAGGAAGAAACACAGGAAGATCAGCAAGATGAAAACAGAGCCATGGCTTGGAAACAACTGAGACCTTCTGCTCTCAAAACAGTTTGTAAATCAATGTACATTGGAGCTTTGATTTCGCTTCTTGTCGCTACATTTATAGGTACATTATACACGCTAATATTTTACGTGCGTTATGAAACTTATACGTTTTCTTACACTCGCGACTGCCCAATTCACTCAAACGACTCGATGTTAGTAAAAATACAATGGGCGGGAACAATTTCTGAAGTGATCAAATGTAGCTTCCTTTATATTTGGTTGTTTACCATTCTGCTTTTCCTTTTTCGCCCATTTCAGTTAAAGGGGGTGAAAGGAAAACTGTTGCTGGTTTGTGGCCTTGTTTATTGTTTGGATGCCCTTTATCGTGTTACTGTTAAAGCCTTAAGGATATTTCAGTACAGAGTTCCTCGCCTTTTAATATGTTGTCCACTTTACGTAATTTTTCTCTTTAGCGTATGCTTGCAACTGTATGTGGTTTCGAATCATTTCTGCACCCGTTCAAGAAGGCGAAAGTTGACTTTGTTTTTCCAAATGATAGTACCAGGCTGTTTTCCACTTCTCGTTGGCCAGATCTTTGTCTTTTCACTTTATCCTGCATACAACAGACAAAACAATGAAGGCAAACTGTTAATTGCACTCTTTGCTCCTCTCGTGGGAGTTGTTCTTAAAATAATCTCTCGAATCTGTGTTCAGCGGTTATATCACATTACGCATCCGGGGTATTCATATGTCTTGTTGCTGCCGTTGTTTTATGCGTCTGCGATCATGTTTCGAGTTTTGCAATCAGAACTTGACAGTCTACAATCCATAGCCATTCTAGGAATAATCCACGGAGCTGCTGAAGTCATAGAACGAAGCACAATGGTTTTGATTGATCACATTTGTTATACGCTGTGGAAAAGAAAATCCGCTCCTTGGGGAAGTTTTCGTACTCCTCGTCGTGAGAGACTAATGGCTGATATTGCTATCATGAGCATGATGTCTGAATCAACTGCTATAGTTTCTGTTAACGGATTTATATACATGTATCAATTTCTTTTCTTGCAAGACAGGTCCATTTTGCAGTTACTGCACACGTTTGCCATTCATACTTCAATTCCGCTTGTAATTGAGTGGTTCTTCACCAGTGTGTCTCTAGCGATTGAGACTCGCTATCAGAATATGGCTGTCATGGCTGTTTGGCGAAGACGCTGGAAAAGACACACTTTAGTAGCGATTGTTAATGTAGTGCCCGTAGCTATACATACCAGCGAGAACCTTTTGGAACTTGTACGTAGTAGGTTTTAGTTAAGGTTGACATCAGCCTTGCAAAATGCCATTTAATTGAAATTACAAGGTCTACTGAGTGTAAAGGCGTTGATACCAGCGTTTTAGCTTTATTTAGCTTGGTAAGATTTCCGTATAACCCCCAACGTTAATTATGCATGTATGTGCCTAATGTTTTTCTTTAAGTATTCTTTTGTTTACGCTTTTGTTTCAGTTTTACGAACGATATGCATAAACAAGTTATGGGGTTATACGGAATTCTTTCCTTTAGCTTTATTACATGTAGAGCTTAGTATATTTTATAGTTTGTATCAGGAGGGGTTCGGTTGCAATTGGAACTAGCCTGCGAGCAAGCTCTCGGACTCGGGCTCGGGTTTTGGGTAAGGGGGTAGGGGGTGGGGGATTTTAAGTAGCGAGGGCTTGCAACGATGTCTCAGAAATTTGAATGTTTCCGCTGAAAAAGTCTGCGGAAAATGCTGATTGGTTGAGATTTAATTTGACAATGACGTTATCATTCAACAACAACAGGTGGCTTTATTTGCATGTCTTTGACTATAAATCCTTACAGTATTGCAAAAGCATTACAAGTACATGACAAAATGAAATTACAATAATATAATAAAGAGAGGGAAAGTACAATTAAAATACATGTCTGGATTGATAATTTGATTATTGCGGAGATCTGAGCATGAAAGTATGAATGTCACCAATTGAATATTTACAAAATAATTACGAGAGTTCATTAATTCATTGGTAGCTTCTGAAAGAGATAACTGTTTTATATTTGGTATAAAATACGTCCCTAAGAATTGAGTATTTTAATAGGACAGTGGAAAAGAAGTGAATTTCATCTTCAATTTCATCAGATCCACAAGTAGGGCACAGTCTATCGTCTCTCATGATTTGATCATAACTACCAATTTCTAATTTTCTAATTGTTTTCTGTCATTTGATTTCCTTGTAAGGTCTAAGTGATGAGAAGGCGTATATTCGTTCTTAAAGATATTATAAAATTCGAGTTTCTTAGAGTGTTAGTGTTGAATGACATGTCGCCAATATAGGATATATTTTTGTTGCATTAAGTTTACATAATGTTTGATTTTAGTGCCAGTTAAGAAAATAGGGTCAAAATCAGGCCAATTTATAGAATTCGGATAGCCTCATAAGATTAGAGTAGAAGCTATTTTTACCAGAAGAGTGAAGATCTGCTGACATTAAAACGATCTGTTTAATAATAGAGTCATCGTCTTTACTTTGAAGATATAAGGTATAATTAATTGTTTTCTGATTAATAGCTATCATGAATATGAGGAAACCTTCCAAGTTCAGCTCTGCATGCCACATTTGATGCCTTATTGCTTACTTCTAGATAATGTTTGCAGAATTTTAAATGATTTTTTTCAATCTGCGAGCTGTCCCAAGACTTAAAATCTGGTTTTGTGTACACACCCCAGACTTCGCTATTATATGTCAAAATTGGAGAGATCATCGTGTCAAAGATTTTCACTTGCCAGGAATAGGGGTGGCGATGGTAAATCCGAGACTCGCCGAAATGCCGAGACCCTTGTTTCAAAATCCGAGATCGCGACCTTCGTTATAAAATCCGAGCCCGAGACCCAATGCGAGAAAAAAAATGAGCTCGAGACTTAGTGCCAAAAATATCCGATTCACCTATCAAACAACAAACAAGGTTGAAGAATGAGAATGCTTGACAAAAGTATCCGAGACCCCGAGATCTTGAGGAAAAAAAGCCGAGACTTCGAGACAAAAAAAGCACCAGCCAAACGAGACTTTGAGACTTAAAACAAAAACGGCCGAGATTTCGAGACCGGACCAAAATTTTCCGAGACCCACTATTTTGATGGTACCATTCGCCACCCCCGAAAACGTTTTCCGGTGAGCTGGTTGACGTCCGGAAGACTCGCTTTCATGAATCAGCGCGATGGACAACTGGTACAGTTGACCAAATTTTGATCGAAGGAGACAGGATGTACTTGGATACACTTGAAAGACAAAGCATCCCAGATACAGAGACGATGTCCCTAACCTATCTGCCTGATCGAGATCGCTGGACCATTACATCGCCCGTTCATGATCAATCGCCCGTCGAGGCAAACAATTCGGAACAATCGCCCGTCGAGGCCACAGAACCGCCCTTTGAGGCAAACAATTCAAAACAATCGCCCGTACCCTCTCTGAGTACCCTTTGCATTGCACTTACATTGCATTGCATTTCTAACTCACACCATATTGGAATTATTGAATATTAGTCTAAGCAATGGAAAACGACGAATTCTGTACTATTTAGTACTATATTTATATTTAAAACAAATTCGTGCTTATTATTCAAACAATTCAGTTACATTTTTGGGAAAAATATACAAAAAAACAGTAATCATCATAGAGCCTATTGACAATCATTATAAGTATTGACATTGACGAGTAACATCGCAGCACTTCACTGGCTCTCAGCTATTTCTAGTATAATCAATCAAGTACTTTTGTCCGCTACGGCGCGTCATAGTAGTCGCTTTGCTCGATCGATGGCCAGCCCATCCAAACTTTTCAGACGTGAGATAGTTGCATACAGTTACAGTAATTGCAAATTAATGTGGGAGGTCGCTTTTACAATTTAATAAGTAATTTGTACTCAAACTCTACATGTTCCGTAATTGGAAAAAGCCAAACACGACCCTTTCAATACACAAGAAGGTGTACGCCAAGGTTGTATTTTAAGCCCGTTACTATTTAACCGGATATGTTAACAACATACCACATTTGTTCGAAAATATTTTTTCTGATCCTTTTGTTCTACCAAATGGCACAAAATTAAATTCACTCCGGTTTATATGCAAATGATTTAGTCATACTTTCAAGATCCAAAACAGGACTGCAAACTTGTCTTGATAATTAATTATCTTCCTATTGCAACTCGTGGATGTTAAGTATCAATCCAAAAAAGACCAAAGTTATGATCTTTCAGAAAGAAATTTAAACGCGCTAAGAAATGTACTGAGTCTAGTTTTCACATAGGCAATAAAATGATTGAAATCGTCCAAAACTGCACTTATCTAGGGACAGTTATCTCTTCAACGGGTAACATTTCAATGGCACTTGACCAATTAAAAGAAAAGGCCCTTCACGCTCTATTCAGTCTAATAAAACATACAAATTTCAGTAAATTGCCCCCATTCCTAGCTAATTAATAAATGATATATGTAATATCCCTTTATATATATGGTTCCTTTCTAGGGGGAAAGATCATGAAGCAGACAAGGCTTTTAGGGCTGATTATGGAAGTCGACTTGCAGAATTGCGATCAGTTATGAGGAAAGAAGTGCGTTTTGCGACTCTAACTGCCACAGCAACTTCTGCCACTAAATCAGTCATTCTCAAAGATTTGTGTATGGAGGGTTGCCTTGAAGTTTTGGACAATCCTGATAGACAAAACACATGTTACTCAGTTGTTGATTTCAATGTCAAAGACTTGCATTGTATTTGTCCTTTAGCTGGCTTATTGAACAACTTGAGATGGCAAATGTTTCAACTTCTAAAGTTATTATCTTTTGTCGGAGGAAGCAGCATATGAAGGAACTTTATGAACTCTTCTCCCAGTGTTTGGGTGCCAAGAGTTATTATAGACCAACTGGTAATGAGCCTATGGATGACAGAAGTCGATTACTTGCTATGTATCACAAAAAAAAACTGATAAACTTGTTAAAGAAACTGTTGAGAAAGAGTTCTGCAAGCCAGAAATGGAGTTGTGAGAGTTTTGATGCGTTCAATAGCTTTTGGAATGGGTATGAACATTAAAGATGTCTACTTAGACTTGCACCTTGGTCCATCTGGGGATTTGACTGATTATTTGCAGGAAACAGGACGCATTGGGAGTGATTCATCTCAGAGTAGTCATGCACTACTGCTGAAATACAAAGGTTGCACTGCAAGCAAAAATATTGCTAAAGAAATGAAGTCATATGTCAAGAACACCTGTTGTTCCTGTTGTCGCAGGAAATTACTCTTGAAGCATTTTGATGCCAGTGTCCAGTCTGAAACTGCATTGCATGCTTGTTGTGATATCTGTGCGCAAATTTGTAAATTTAGGGATACTGTGATTGTACCATTAAATGCTCCCAACAGGATTCTTTATCAGCAATGGAGAAACATTTGAACAAATTGAAACAAATTAACCTCAGTTCTTCAGAACAAAAGCAAAATGTGCATCATATTTCACAAAGCAATGCTGTCAATTTACGAAAAGCCCTGTATGACTATGCATGGGACAGAACTGTCCACTACAGCTTCCAACACAAAAGGATGTAACCTTCTCACAGGAATTGATATTGCTACTGGTTTCAGTAGGAGCCTAATTGAGGACATTGTTAACAATTTATCATATATAAAGGACAATGAGTACCTCAAGAAAACCTTGCATTCCTTTCAGAGGACCATGTGCAGAAAACATGGGAGCTTGTGAACAATGTTCTTCTTGCTTCCGACTCAGACAGTTGTGAGAGTGACACAAACATTTGTGAAACTCAAAGCTTGCAATTGAGTGACTATGATTCTGACAGTGATTTTTCTTGTTCCTCTGACAGTGATGTAAACAGTGGAACACATGGTGTAAGTGGAATTATAAGTTCTGATGATGAATGCTCAATCAATTCAGATTCCTCTTCAAAAAGGAAACTGATAAATACTGAGGTTCCAAAAGGGGTTGAGGGTTATCAATAATTTATTAAACAATGGTATTTAGTGCTATTTTGGGTCTGTGAGGTCAAGGATTTACAGGGCCACCTTTAGAAGTGGATCGATTGCTTAAGAGGGGCATACATACATGTACTTTTAATTGTGTCCTACATGTGGGTCTCAAATGCTCTTTTTTTCTCAGACCCCTGCATGCCTTTTTTAGTTTAATGCCCTGGATCAAAGCCTTTAATCCTATTGTGACACTGGAATAATGAATGAAACGTTACGCTTAAAGTTTTATTTTAATGGGTTTTCACCCTACATATACAGAACGTTTGTGATTTTGCCATAGGTTGTCAATTCAGCTCATACAGTTGACTATCAGCAAGTGCAGGAAATTGGCACATTACATTCTTGAACAATAACTTATATTATGCACCTATCAATGTCAAGTGGAGGGAGGGTGGGTGGAGTCTTTAGGGGCGGTTGAAAATTGTGTTATTTCTGTTGAGTGTAACTTGACATTTCCATTTTGTGGGAGGGAGTATGTCAAAACCCGTTGCTTGTCTACCAGTTTCTCTCCTTGGGCTTAACATTGACAGGTGCATTTCATGTGGTCATGCATGACGGTTTTCTAGAACACAAAGGCCGAATAATCTCTTCAACTGAATATGAGATCACAGTGGTTTCCAAAAACTAAATGAAGGCCACTTAGTCATTCAAATGATGCCAACATGACAAAATGTTTTTACGTTCACCAAAATTGCTAAGGAGCAACAGACAAGTTAAAATTTTTAAAAAAGACAACAGCACTTTTAAATGTGAAAAACGTTTTTCAGATGTGCAACATCCATAGTCATTTGCATTTAATAAGTAAATTACATATATTACATATACTCTTATATTAACTCTTCAATTTATAAATATTTTTATGAGATTTGACAGCAGAACTTTTCGATAAGTTAATTTAAGGAGGCTAGAAAGGGTTTTCAGCATGAACGTGCGATGTACACTCGTCATGCACTGACACATGCGTCAGCTGATTTTCCTATCAAAAAGATAGCATGCGTAGCTCACCAGAAATAAAAATGTGCAAAATCGTTTTTTCAGTGACTGGTCCTGGTTTTCTGTATGTAAGCAATATTCGGTATTGCCTATCTCGAGCGAACGTGCTGTTTACAGGAAAACGAAGGATGCAAGAAAATGAAAAGTCATTCGCTAGTATCGAGCTAAAAATACAGCGCACCAATGTAGTAAAAGCGAAAGTGCTGTTTACAGGAAAATGAAAAGAAAATGAAAAGTCATTCGCTAGCATGGAGCTAAAAATACAGTGGACCAATATAAACAAGCGGAACTGTTGCCAAAAGCCACGAGTATAGGTAGAGCTTTAATCCGAGGCCAAACATACAGCTCATTGATATACCAAGAACGCAACGTACGGTGTCGTTGAAAGCCACGAGTCTGAAGGTGCAACTTAGCTAAGACGAAAAACCCAACTCAGTGCTTGCAGTTGACTCGCTAGAATGAGTAGCAGTACACTGATAGAGATATTTGGTCAAATCGTGTTCCGTTTAACACGAGACGTGACGAGGAACTACAATCCAGATGAACCTGAATTCACGTCAGAGATTTTTGGTTACAACCCCCTAGAGAGCACGGGTCGAGAATGGTACTGTCAACCTGTCGATGAGCTTATTTACCAAGAATACAGCAACAGGGAAGCAACAAACTTGAACTTTCTAGCGCCTAGCAGTGTTAATGTGAGGGTTTTCAATGCGTGTTCAACAGAAGAAGAAACACAGGAAGATCAGCAAGATGAAGACAGAGCCATGGCTTGGAAACAACTGAGACTTTCTGCTCTCCAAACAGTCTGTAAATCAATGTACATTGGAGCTTTGATTTCGCTTCTTGTCGCTACATTTATAGGTACATTATACACGCTAATATTTTACGTGCGTTATAAAACTTATACGTTTTCTTACACTCGCGACTGCCCAATTCACTCAAACGACTCGATGTTAGTAAAAATACAATGGGCGGGAACAATTTCTGAAGTGATCGAAGGTAGCTTCTTTTATATTTGCTTGTTGACCATTCTGCTTTTCCTTTTTCGCCCATTTCAGTTAATGGGGGTGAAAGGAAAACTGTTTCAGCTTTACGTAATTTCTCTCTTTAGCGTATGCTTGCAACTGTATGTGGTTTCGAATCATTTCTGCAGCCGTTCAAGAAGGCGAAAGTTGACTTTGTTTTTCCAAATGATAATACCAAGCTATTTTCTATTTCTCATTGGCCAGATCTCTGTCTTTTCACTTTATCCAGCATACAAAAGACAAAACAATGAAGGCAAACTGTTAATCGTACTCTTTGCTCCTGTCATTGAAGTCGTGGTTAAAGTAATCTCTCGAATCTGTGTTCAGCGGTTATATCACATTATGCATCCGGGGTATTCATATGTCTTGTTAGTGCCGTGGTTTTATGGGTCAGCGATTATATTTCGAGTTTTGCAAGCAGAACTTGACAGACTACAATCCATCGCCATTCTTGGAATAACCCACGGAGTTGCTGAAGTCATAGAACGAAGCACAATGGTTTTGATTGATCACTTTTGTTATCGGCTGTGGAAAAGAAAATCCGCTCCTTGGGGAAGTTTTCGTACTCCTCGTCGTGAGAGACTAATGGCTGATATCTCTATCATGAGCATGATGTCTGAATCAACTGCTATAGTGTCTGTTAACGGATTTATATACTTGTATGAATTTCTTTTCTTGCAAGACAGGTCCATTTTGCAGCTACTACACACGTTTGCCATCTATACTTCAGTTCCGCTTGTGATTGAGTGGTTCTTCACAAGTGTGTCTCTAGCGATCGAGACTCGCTATCAGAATATGGCTGTCATGGCCGTTTGGCGAAGACGCTGGAAAAGACACGCTTTAGTAGCGATTGTTAATGTCGCGCCCCTGGCTATATACACTAGAGAGAACCTTTTGGAACTTTTGGCTTAACTGCGGAATACCCTGCCACATGAACTGTTTTCTATGTAGATGCCTAGGCGGTACGCAGAAACTTAACGACTGCGTACCGCGTACCGCGTAGGCAAGAAAACATGTTGTCTTGTCATGTTTTTATACTGCCACTGCGTACCGCGTACCGACGTTTTCCTGAGGCACTCAAAATGGCAGGGTATTCTGCAGTTACTCTGAACATTTACGTACTAGTTTTTAGTGAAGGTTGATATCAGCCTTGCAAAATGCTATTTATAGCTTTATTTAGCTTGGTAAGATTTCTGTATAACCCCAGGCATAATTATGCATGTATGCGCTATTGTTTTAATTTCTTTAGGTGTTATTTTGTCTCGGCTTTTGTTTCAGTTTTACGAACGGTATGCACAGCTTATGTATGGGGTCCATGTCTCAAGTTATTTTGCTGAATCAACCGCACTCAAAACCCTGGTCACTGGTCACTGGTGCAATAGTCTAGGTGCAACAGTCCTGCAGGTAATTTCTATCGTGAAGTTTTAACATTGTACCACCAAGCTCCCAGTGATTTCCCTCTCACGTTGTCATGTGATTATAGCATGCCGTTCGGACACTAGCTAGTTAAGCTATGACTGTACACGAACCACCCCACATTTGAGTTTCACTCTTCTAGCTGGTATCGTGCCCGTATAGTTTCCCTCCCTCCCACCCAACATTGGTAGCTTTGTCATCTCTTAGGTCCTTACTTACTGTAAATGGAATTCCTGTGGTGAATACATGAGAGTACTATTTATAATCCCTTAGCACTGTAATTTAAAATAGTTTGCTCTTAGCTAATAAATCATTGGTGGCAGGGAAGTGCACCCTTGGCTGCACTTTACCCCACAGTAAGTGCTATAGTCATCCTTGGAAATAGGTCCGGATCTCCCACTCCAAGATGGTACCACCGTACCATCTGACCTATTCTCCTCCCAGATCTAGAAGGGCACTCCCCTTCTGGACCCCCTATGACACCGCTACTTCAGGGTGTACCCCCTAGAGACACCTCTACTCTAGTGGAGAGGGGTCCCATAGTGACAGTGCTACCCTAGGGGATATAGGCTCTGCCTTTCCTGTCTCCCTGGTTCTGCCACAAAGCTGGTATCCCTGTCGTTTCTTTTACATTACTACATATTTGGGTTGGGACCACTATTGCCTTTTTCAATGCTAAATTTAGTATCAACAGATCAACAAAGTATCTCAAGTGTATCGCACATCAGGTTCTCATTAATTCTGTGTTGACAATTCGGGGTAGTGATTAAAATATGAATTTGTCATTTTATTTGTTTTTCTTTACTAACAATTCTCGCCTCACGTTGTGTTTATGACTTTCTAAAGCCTTTCTTGTTGGGTGCGCCTGATAGCTAGTATCAGAAATATTTGTCCACAACAAACGCAACTGTTCTCTTCTGCTGATCGATTGCATTTGTCAACAGGTTTGTTAAGCCGAAGAACGAAAAATATAAGTAGGAAAAAAAGAGCCGGTAGTCTGATGACTACTCAGGAGCTGTCTTTTATTAAAGACATATATTCCTACTTATATTTTTTTCTTTCACAAACACAACGTAAGGCGACAATTATCAGAAAAGAAAAACTAATAAAAGGACAAATTCACATTTTAATCACTACCTTGAATTGTCAACAACACGGATTAAAAACTCAGTTGTATGCGAGACAAGGGCGAGTTCAGGGAACGTCTTTAGTTTCTATATTTTCAAATTCAACGTTCCAAAACATCAGGGGCGACCCAGGCAAGGAATATTTAGGAAAACACTTGCAATGGCGTTGTTCTAGCTGTTTTCTATCATTTTAGTGCCATTAAAGGAAACTATGTGGAAGCTAAGACCCTTTGATCTTTTCAGTTCTTTTAGCTGAATATTTCAGCGGCAGAAAGTTTTAGGAAAAGGGATCTTACCCCACAAATTAACCAGCTGCTTTCACCTTTAATTTGCGAAAATACTAGCTCCCAAATTGCTCCATTGTTTGTGAGGAGTTCCTTGGCGCCAGGGTGGGTATCTTCCAGATTGAGAAGAATGAGTAGGGAGACTGTGGTATATCGAGCATAATTGTGTTGAAATGCCCTGTGGGTGCTTATATGCGAGACTTTGGTGAGTGTACATCACAACTATCACATCTTGAGCTAGCATACGCATTTTAGGGTTTTGAGTGCCTTTACTGGGTGTATTAATAGTAATTTTCAAAAATAACGACTTGGGTACCCTGTGGTTTTTGCCTCAGATAAAGAATGCGGCCGTACGGCCAAACTGCGAACAACCTGATTTGAAACACCCTTGGGCAATGCTTCAAACGGTATATGTCCACAAAATTCCCCGATCGGTGGGGGAGGGGGGGGGGGGGGATGGTCAGGGTTTCGTCTACTGGCCCACGGACTATAAATGATAGCCGTACCGGTCTTGCGCATACAAAATAAAGACAATTCAATTGACTTTACTGATAACTTTATTTTTGCCGTGAAACGAGTCATTGCAGGCTAATTCACCTCAACGCATTAAAAAATCTCATCGGCATTATTGACGGAGATCTTGAAGACATACATTGAGAAATGAGTTCAATTTAAAGCTCTGCCAATTTTTGCTAAGCTGATCACGTCTTGACTCAGTGTATTATTTTGCTGAATCAACCGGACTCAAAACACTATCTATATATGAATCCTTTTCCATGAAAACACTGTGAAAAGGGCAACCCATGCTAATTTAAAATACATATACACGTTCTACTGAAATTAGGGCATAATTTATTTTAATATTTGCATATATAGATTTATTTTTAGTAATTCTTTAGTTATACGGAAGATTCGCCACTTCCACTGAAAAATAACTAAGCGTCCCGTCTTTCAGGTCTTTCAGTCGTAGAAAGTATAAAGCTAAAAGGCCCGTTCCCAAATTAACAGACTCGTGTTACTATAATAATTACAGTAATTAAGTGTGAAATGATATATAAGAAATAAATCATATATGAACTGCGTTAATGAAATCAAATGATGCTCTACCAACTGAGCTATGATTTCATTTCCGCAGTTCATATATGATTTATATATGATTTATTTCATATATATCATTTCACACTCACTCCTTTCACGGGAACATATGAACCTACAATTGATATCGATCTGCTCCCAACGTCAGTGGCTTCATAGCTCAGTTGGTAGAGTATCGCACTGGTATCGCGAGGTCACGGGTTCGAACCCCGTTTAAGTCCTGAATTTTTTTCAGGCTTCTTTTCACAATTGCTTAAATTGCGTTCACAACTGCGAGGATCATTCTTCATTTGATTTCATTTCCGCAGTTCATATATGATTTATTTCATAAATATCCTTTCACGGGAACATATGGACCTACAATTAACCTGCTCCCAACGTCAGTGGCTTCATAGCTCAGTTGGTAGAGCATCCCACCGGTATCGCGAGGTCACGGGTTCGAACCCCGTTGAAGTCCTGAATTTTTTTCAGGCTTCTTATCGCAATTGCTTAAATTGCGTTCGCAACTTCGAGGAACATTCTTCATTTGATACAGTAATAAAGTTTTAGTGTTTACGAGTCTTTTATTTTTACAGCATTGTGTAACACGTGAGGCCAAAAAGTGAACGTGCTGTTTACAGGAAAACGAAAAGAAAATGAAAAGTCATTCGCTAGTATGGAGCTAAAAATACAAAAAGCCACGAGTATAGGTGGAGCTTTAATCTGAAGCAAAACATACAGCTCATTGATATACCAAGAACGCAACGTGTTGTTGACTGAAAGCCACGAGTCTAAAATAAGGTGGAAGTTAGCTAAGAGAAAAAACCCAACTCGATGCTTGCAGTTGACTCGTTAGAATGAGTAGCAATACACTGATCGAGGTATTTGGTCAAATCGTGTTTCATTTTACACGAGGCGTGACGGAGCACTACAATCCAGATGAACCTGAATTCACGTCAGAGATTTTTGGTTACAACCCCCTAGAGAGCACGGGTCGAGAATGGTACTGTCAACCTGTCGATGAGCTTATTTACCAAGAATACAGCAACAGAGAAGCAACAACCTTGAACTTTCTAGCGCATAGCAGTGCTAATATGAGGGTTATCAATGCGTGTTCAACAGAGGAAGAAACACAGGAAGACCAGCAAGATGAAGACAGAGCAATGGCTTGGAAACAACTGAGACCTTCTGCTCTCAAAACAGTCTGCAAATCAATGTACATTGGAGCTTTGATTTCGCTTCTTGTCGCTACATTTATAGGTACATTATACACGCTAATATTTTACGTGCGTTATAAAACTTATACGTTTTCTTACCTGCGCGACTGCCAAATTCATTTAAACGACTCGATTTTAGTAAAAATACAATGGACGGGAACAATTCCTGAAGTGATCGAATGCAGCTTCTTTTATATTTGGTTTTTTACCATTCTGCTTTTCCTTTTTCGCCCATTTCAGTTAATGGGTGTGAAAGGAAAACTATTTCAGGTTGGTTTTCTTTTTTATTGTTTGGATGCACTTTATCGTGTTACTGTTAAAGCCTTAAGGATATATCAGTACAGAGTTCCTCGCCTTTTAATATGTTGTCCACTTTACGTAATTTTTCTCTTTAGCGTATGTTTGCAACTGTATGTGGTTTCGAATCATTTCTGCACCCGTTCAAGAAGGCGAAAGTTGACCTTGCTTTTCCAAATGATACTACCAGGCTGTTTTCCACTTCTCGTTGGCCAGATCTGTGCCTTTTTACTTTATCCCTCATACAACAGACAAAACAATGAAGGGAAGCTTTTAATCGCAGTCTTTGCTCCTTTCGTGGGAGTCGTTCTTAAAATAATCTCTCGAATCTGTGTTCAGCGGTTATATCACATTACGCATCCGGGATATTCATATGTCTTGATGCTGCCATTGTTTTATGCGTATGCGATTATGTTTCGAGTTTTGCAATCTGAACTTGCCAGTCTACAATTCATCGCCATACTAGGAATAATCCACGGAGCTGCTGAAGTTATAGAACGAAGCACAATGGTTTTGATTGATCACATTTGTTATATGCTGTGGAAAAGAAAATCCGCTCCTTGGGGAAGTTTTCGCACTCCTCGCCGTGAGAGACTAATGGCTGATATCGCTATCATGAGCATGATGTCTGAATCAACTGCAATAGTTTCTGTTAACGGATTTATATACATGTATCAATTTGTTTTCTTGCAAGACAGATCCATTCTGCAGTTACTATACATGTTTGCCATCCATACTTCAATTCCGCTTGTAATTGAGTGGTTCTTTACCAGTGTGTCTCTTGCGATCGAGACTCGCTATCAGAATATGGCTGTAATGGCTGTTTGGCGAAGACGCTGGAAAAGACACTGTTTAGTTGCGATTGTTAATGTCGTACCCGTAGCTATATTTACTAGCAAGATCCTTTTGGAACTTGTAGGTACCCAGGTCCAATGAAATTAGAGGTTGTAAAGAGCTGCGTGGTATCTGTATAACTCAATACATGGATTAAGTAATGCTCCACGTAAGAGCGATAGCAAACTTCATTGTTCTGCGGCATTGGCTCTTTCCCACATAGAATATCTTTGATTTCAAGAATAGAGGAGGAGCTGATGATTAATAATTATCAGTTTCACTGTAAAAATAAAGAAAATCCGTTTGCGTCAGATAAATTTTAGGAAATGTTCGTGCTTAACCAATCAGAATAGCAGAAGATAATAGCTAATAATTTTGCTTCTTTGATGAAGTTCCCCAAATACAATATCTTTTAAAAATTGCATGTTGTGCGATTGGGTCTCAAAGTACTTGAAACCTTAAAAAAATAGACAAAATGCACCTTGAACCTTAACCTTTTAGCGGTTTTTGAGTCTAGGCCAATGAGATCACTAGTTGTAACAATGAAAAAAAGTTGACATTCCATCGTGCATTGCCGTTCAGCGCTATCCTTCTTAGGCCCCGTCCACACGTATCCGGATATTTTTGAATCCGCAACTTTTTTGTTGCGGATTGGTCTTCCGTCCACACGTATCCGGCGAATTCGGGCCAATACGATTCGAATACGCTACGTGTGGACGCGAATATTTTGAATTCTAATCCGTAACAAAAAAGTTGCGGATTCAAAAATATCCGGATACGTGTGGACGGGGCCTTATGCGGATCATCACTTAATTATGCATGTATTCGCTAATGTTTTTCTTTAGGTGTTCTTTTGTCTCGGCTTTTGTTTCAGTTTTACCAACGGTATGCATAGCTAATGCATGGGTTTATACGGAAATCTTTCCAAGTTTTGTTCCTTACCCCTGCCACACTTAAATTTATTTTCCGTTTGTTATTTTATAGAGGTTAACTGCTGGTAAATGTTTAATGTGGCAAATTCATTAAACTATAGCTATAAACTAGTTGATGGGTTAACCCTGGCTAGAGCCTGAATAGATTGTTATAGGCACCTTCACACGACAAACCAAGTTAGCCGGGAACGTTAGCAAACTCCAATAAGTTAACAATCGTGTTTTCAAAAAACAAACTTCCACACGCCTCAAACTCGTTGTCAAGGTTCTTTCTTCTCAAGGGAGGAAGAGAGAGGACACAGTGAAATGAAGATGCACAAACCAGAGTTGTAACAAGAATTCTGGTGTTGGCAGTTCCATTTTTAACCCGTGAATATACGCGCATGCGTAATGAACGGGTTATCGGTAACGGCGACAGATATGCAAATGAGTCACTCACTCACTCCTTCCATCAGCTGTAAACTTAGTGACGTAATGCTTTGTTACGAATGCGTTTTGTAACAAGAACAGCGTGCATCCAGCGATAACAATAACTAAATTGGTGTAAACGAATATAAACAACAATAAGCTTAAAGATGTTTCGCATTTGGAGTCTTTGATGCAACGTTAAAATCGATCTAAAAGGTAATTTTCAACTGAGACACGCGTTTTGATGGTTATCTACCTTCAAGTAATAAAATTTATCCTGTTTCAACTCAGTGGTCACGGTGGTCGAGTGGTTTAAAGCGCGGATTTACAGCCGAAAGGCCCAGATTCGAATCTCGCTCGGGCCGTTCTTTTTTTTTTTCTTTCTTCTTCGGACTGAACATTATGAAAGTGATGTACTGTTTTTTATATTTTTTTGCGTTTGTCAAAAATCCTTACGTTTAATTTAAATATATATATATATATATATATATATATATATAAACAAATTCTTGAGTAGAATGGATAACGTAGAGCGCTCAACTATAGAGGAGCATTGACTATAACTTCATGAGAGTTCAGACTTCAGGAGTAATCATCGTTTTATCGTTTTATTGCGTTCAAGTTGCCTGATGAGTGTGGTCCTTTTAATTTTTGGACCATACGAAACAGAGCTGTCGCAATAAAACGATGATTACTCCTGAAGTCTGAACTCTCATGAAGTTATATATATATATATATATATATATATAAATTCTTGAACTTGATTTGAATGTATTTCAGAGAGCGCTCAACTCTTAGAGGAGCATTGACAATTATAATAAATTGTAATAAAACGATGAACTACCTCTGAAGTCTTGAACCAATTTATTATAATTATATATATATATATATATATATATATATATATATATATATATATATATATATATATATATATATATATATACACCCTTTTGCAAAAATATTGACACTTCAAAATATATATAAATATATATTCCTCCTTTGAGTTTATATCGTATACGTGACGATAGGCAGCAAATAGTTCTCGAGGTGGGTACACTAGGGTTTGTAACATGCTACTGTACCCACCTTGAAAATTATTTGCCGCCTGTCATCACGTATGTGATATAAACACAGAGGACGAATATATATTTATATATATTTTTAAGTGTCAATATTTTTGAAAAAGGGTGTATATATATATATATATATATATATATATATATATATATATATATATATATATATATATATATATATTGAACCGTGACAGAGTGAAAACATAAGCTTACCGCAATATTGAGTTACGCTAGCATTTCAAATTCACGGGTTGGCTCTAAGGAGCCTTTGATTACTAGACAACAACTTGTTCAAAAACAAACTTCCGGTTAACAAACTTCTGCTGGTTAACAAACTTCTGGGCCGAGTTGTTCGAAGGACGATTAGCGCTAATCCAGGTTTAATTACCATGGCAACTCATATGTTCTGTTGACAATTAATCCAGGATTAGTGCTAATCAGACTTTGAACAACTCGGCCCTGGTTAACAAACTTGCAGATTAGTGAATAATCTGTAGAGTGCGCACGCAATGCATGATTTTCAAGAGCAATGTCAAGTTCACGTGTGGTGAATTCTATTCTTGATGGAAAATAATAAACTGTGTTCCCTGCGACAGTGCGTTTTTGGTTATTTTTTTTAAAACAATGAATAATAAAACAATTATATATTAGATTCGGTTTTTGTGATTTCCGGAATAATCAAAGTCAAAGTAAGCGTGATTAGCCTGAACCTTCGGCTTCGGCTGATGACCCTTACCTTTCTCGCGATTTTTCTCCCTGGAGAGTCCGTACAAATTCACAACTGTCCTAAACAGGAAAAATTGAAGTTTGTTTCGTTCAACTCCTGAGGGAAGCATGTATATTGTTGCTCTGAAGAGACTGGTCTTAGAGGTTTTCAAGCTGATTCTAAACGAAGAAACCAATGAAGAAGTGAGAACTCTCAACAGTACAGTTCACAGATATTGGTATTTACTAAAAGTTTATCCCTACTGCTTCAGTCTTCGTACTGTTTTTTCGTTTCTTTTTGTCAATGCTGGCCAGGTCAACTGCCGAGAAATTCTGGACTGAGAAGTTAGAGGATATCTGGAACCAACATGTGAGTAAGATGTTAACATTTGCGGAAAAATATTCGAGTTTTTACAATTTCAACGGGTTCAGTTTTTACTTATTTCTCAGAGTCGATTTCTGGTCGACTTAGAAGCTGTAAAGTTGTACAGATTCAAACAAAGTGTAACTGAAAAAAAGTACAGTGAGTTCAAATTTGTTTGACAGAAGTTTTGAATAAAAGGAACTGTAATTCCCAATTCCTTTAGCTTTATACATGAGCTTAAATGGCACTTTTTACTCGCACGTTTTTCCGTCCGTGGAAGATTAATTGCGGGGTTAACTGATAAATTCATTGTGGGGAGAAGAGAAGCTAAATGGCGTGCGTGGGTGGGTCGTGGGTCATGCATGGGTCGTGGGTCGTGGGTCGCGGGTCGCGGGTCGCCGGTCGCGGGTCGTGGGTCGTGCGTCGTGCGTCGTGCGTCGTCGGCGTCGTGCGTTATGCATCGTTGGTTTTTGTTAAAAGAGTTAAAAAGAGATAAAAAAAAACGGCAGATAACAAGCACTTACGTTTATATTTTTGCGGAGTTCCGTATTATGTTCATGCATTCAACAGTTCTTGTCTTATCCTACTTTCAACTCGCAGTTTAAAGATATAGCAAGATATAACGGTCCACGGCTTCATCGAGTGAAAAACAATTTATCCGTAGTCGGCTTTTGCCAGACATCCACAAAACGAGCCTTCTCAAGCCTTAAATGATCAAAGTCACATCAATGTCGTCAATATTGTTATTCTATTTTCTATAATGTCTTCTGAAAAGGAAATAAAAGGGAATAATATTAAAGTAGCCTCTTCTCGTTAACAAGGCTTATTATAACTGGTACTACCGTGCAATTTTTTTCCGAACGTATTGCCTCCATCCATTTAGTGGCGTGGGAATACTCAAGTATGATTGGTTGAAAATGTAGATGAAATCTACACGTTTACGGAAAGCCTTGCAGTAGCAGTTCATCATGGCCTCGGTGAGTATAAAGACAGTTAAAACCAATTTCTACTGACTCGTACGCGTGACACTATTAACCCATAAAACAAGCAGACCGACTGCAGGCAAATCACCAAGGGCGGTAGACATTTGCGAGTCAAAAGTGTTAGTAAACGCTAATGGCATTACTGCAAAAACTTTGCATTTTTAATCACAGTATCTTCTTACAAACCCTACGAAAGCGTTATGACACAAGTTTCCTTCTACTGTACCTCCATATCCACAAATAAATTCCCTCTTGATTACCTCTCTGATAGTAACAGGGCCTAAGATCCTAAGCAAAACTCTTGATGCCCGATAACACATATATCGACAAATTCGTTTTGCAAGCTCTTGTTGTCAGTTTGGAGATTGATAATCGATCTGGGCACTTATAAAATGATATGGCTGTGCGCATGCGTAAGGTACTGGCCATACCGCGGGGTTGGTGTTCGAATGTGTCACTTGCTTTTTTCGTGTTTTTACCAAAAGCAGCAAAATGTTTTTAAATTACATCATATCGTACAACTCTTGCAAAAAAAAAAATGCAATTTCCGATAAATTTGAATTTTTAGTGAAATCCAAGATGGCGGCCACTTTGGATGACATCACGGACCCCCAGCAGCGCCACTACCCATAATATTTTACCTTATCTTCTAAAAAACATCACATGCGATCTATTACAGGTAAAATATTTCTGAAAAATTGTAACACCGCAAACACCTAAGGGAGGAGTTGCAACCACCCCTGTACACGACGCAAAATAATCCCCGAACGTGAAATGATCCCCAAACAGAACTAACACGACGCGAAATGATCCCGACACCAAATGATCCCCAAATAGAACTACATGTAAACACGACGCGAAATGATCCCCAAGGAATTATAAAGGAGTTATTATTCTGACATTTTGTCATAATTATTGCTTACAACAAGAACTCTTCGAGTAGTGAAGTCGTGCTTTAAGAAGCTTTAAGGGTCTTGTAAGTGCCCCTAAGGTACGAGAATTAATTCAATATATTGTTATGATTTGCTTTACATGTACAGTCGCTTTTCCGGTCACACTAGGTGATCCGTCACGCACGTTACTGCACTATACGTCATTTGAAACCTTTACTCAGTCTTTCGCAATCACTCGTGCATGCAAGGTCAACTTTAACTTTTATATTCCATTTATCTGCTGCTCGAAAAGAAAGAAAACGAAATCGTTATCGAATGGAACTCTCGCCAAATCCGGCAATAATGTAACTCCTTTTACTTGATATGTTTCGCTTCATCATTTTCCGTTTTCTCATGTTGTAAATAAATCCAATCATCCTTGAGCTTGAAGTTGCTATATCAACTGATATGACGTCAATAACACTTCGCCTCAGGCTATAAACCACTTGAAAATCGCATGCAATTTTCGGGTCGACGACTACACTTTACGGATCGTCTAATTTTGTCGATCCGTACGGTTCGTACTTTGATTTTTTCGGGTCGTATCAAGTCGACAGTATTGGACATGGATGCACTTTTTTCGAGCCCATTTTATAAGTCGTGCGCTTGGCTTGCAGTCAAGAGCACGGCAAATAAACGGCCACGTGTGTGGCCAAAATATGCCAAAGGGTGTAATGTCATCTCTCTTCCCAGCAATCAGAGCGCAACCAAGGCAACGAACGAAAAAGACCAGCAGTTTAATAATATTAATTCCTAAGGAAATGGGGCATAAATGTTATAACTGATTTTTTAAAATTGTTTCACGTTGTCTGAACAAAAAGGAACTTACACATATATACTTTGCTTTCAAATTAATGTTTTATTGACAAGTAATTTCAATGTTATTCTTGACTATGCTTTCAGGACGTCCTATATTTGTGCATCAGCACCCCGCAGTGGTGGCGCCGCGAAACGACGTCTGTTTTCTCAGGCTATACTACTTACGCCTCTGATACGTGGTTCAACATTTGCTGATCAATGGATGTTGCAACGGCTGTTCAGCGAATGTCGAACAGTGTATCATGCCTTGTTGAATGCTGAAAAGGCCATTCAACATGATGAACAATGTTGAACTCGATTGAACGTTGTTGAACGAAAATAGAGAAGGCTCTATTCCGTTCAACAAGCTGCAATTCGTTGAACAACCTCAGTGAATCGTTTTAAAATATTGCAATGTATTTTCTACGTACTCCGCACTCCGCAACAAGTTGCAACATCTCAGTTCAACATTTGTTGCTCCACAAATGTTAAAGGTTGTTGCACGGTGTATTATTTGTTTCAGCCATCTCCTAGTCCTCCCAGTATAGGCCAAAATTTGTCACACAAACGAAATGAAAGGTAATCTTGTCAACAAACCTGCCAATTTTTGCCAAACTGATTACATTCGTGTCTTATTTTGCTGAATCAACCGCACTCAAAACCGACTATCTACGTGTATATGAATCCTTTTCTATGCAAAGGTCGCGACCCATGCTACTAATTTTAAATACATGTACATGTTCTACTGAAACCAAAGCATAAATAAATTTATTTTAATATTTGAATATACATATTTTTTAAATGTCTTTAGTTAATAAGGAAGACTCGCCACTTCCACTGAAAAATAACTAAGCTTTCCGTCTTTCATGTCTTTCAGTCGTAGAAAGCGTCAAGCCGAAAGGCCCGTTGCTAAATTTTCAGACTCATGTTATTATAATAATTATAGTAATTTTTACAGCGTTGTGTAACACGTGGAGCCAAAAAGCGAACGTGCTGTTTACGGGAAAACGAGAAGAAAATGAAAAGTCATTCGCTTGTATGGAGCTAAAAATACAGCCAACCAGTATAACAAAAGTGGAACATGTTGCCAAAAGCAAGGAGTATAGGTGGAGCTTTAACCTGAAGCCAAACACACAGCTCATTGATATACCAAGAACGCAACGTGTTGTTGAAAGCCAACGAGATGTTTGCAGTTGACTCGTTAGAATGAGTAGGTGAAGCGAATGAAAGGCGAAGTGATCGATCGATTCTGTAAATTGCTGCTTCATCGTTGAGAATTCAGACGCCAGCCGACGGCGTTGTACTTCTGGCGGTTCGGTGAAGGATGATTTCAAAGCGTGTTTAAAACTTTCCAGCTTCTGCTGAGTTGTTGTATGTTGTCTCATCTGTAAATTTCGTCTTTTCCATTGACAACACTGAATTTGGCCATTCGCCAATGCATGCTTGTTGTAGCAAGGTTAGCTTAGTTTCGGCTTGCAGATGGGCAGTTTGGACGTCGAAGGATTTGAGGAATTCGTTAATGTCATCGTGGATGTTCTGGTTGTAACGAAATTGCGGGAGTTGAAGGGCAGGCATTCGTAATGACGAGGAATTCGCTTGAGTTGTAGTCGGAGCTGCGGGGGTTCCGCCATGTGCGAGCAAAGCGGCGGTTAAGTTGGCGATTTGAACGTTCGTTGCCTTATGTGCGTCCGCCTGCTGTTTGACTTGTTGAATGTTGAACAGTGTACCATGCCATGTTGAATGTTGAACAGTGTATCTTGCCATGTTGAATGTTGAACAGTGTGCCATCTTTCGATTCCGCGTCCAATGCTCGGTGAAACAGAGTAAAGCTTCAAAACAATAATCAGAGTATTATAACTGGAACTTCAACATGACATCGACATTTTAATTTAAAAGCAAAATGGACCATTTTTCTCACCTTCGGTCACCCGGCATTATCAAGAGGATTTAATGCTTCAGCACCTTTTTGTCTCTTCTAGAAAGCGTTGGATACCGCACATTATGCCACAAACAGTCTTCGGTGGATATCTCTCTCGCGACTTTTTGGCCACGTCCATGACAAATTTGCTAAGCCAATACTGAATTCAAACTCAATGCGTCCGTTCTTCAATACGAGCAGAAAGTGCATAATCTTGCGTAAATCATAGTCCTTAAACATTCCTCTCGAATCTCAGAGAACGGGAACTTGAACCGTCCGAGAAGTTTGCCATTCGTAGAAAATGGATGTTGCCTATTTGTTTCTTATATTTCGTTGACGGGGGAATAGCTTTATCGACTAGATTTTCTTCTTCAACAACCGTTTTAGCCTCCCTAAACCGAGACGTTTCTGCTTCGCACATGGTCTCATACCAAATGGCGAAACACAACAAGCATAGATAAGCATAAGAATTGCTTTCTCTCCTTTCCCCATTTTCAACAGAAATTCCATATTGAGTGCAACTTTTTACCATATTATGGTCTTTTATCTGCAATTCCCCGTAAGTGGAAAGATTTGCTTAAAATAAGACCTAATGAGTCACCTTCAACTCCTGCAATTGATATTGAAACCTTGACATGCAAAACAATATATAAGATGCTAACCAACAATCAAAAGCTTCCTCTGCCAACAGCTGAAAAAAGATTATCTGATTTAGGTTTTAATAAAACAGAACGACAAAAAATATACTCACTCCCGTTTTACGTTACTAAAGAAGTTAAGCTCTCCATGTTTCAATACAAATTAATACATAATATACTACCTACTTATAGTCTTCTCTACAAAATGAAAAAAGTTCAATACTCCATCTTGTCCCTTTTGTCGAACAATAAAGCAAACTATCCTTCACCTTTTCGTTGACTGCCCCCTGGCTAGAGCCTTTTGGCAGGAATTTACTTATTGGTATAACTCCATGTGCAAAAAACATGTCGAGCTTAAAAAAACAGAAATAATCTATGGTATCTTAGACAAAGTGTCGGAGACTCTCAATCATCTAATTCTTATTCTATTCTTGTTTCTATTTAACTGCGCCACCAATAATAGTAAATATCTTTTTGCGGATTTTCTCATTGTGGTTAGGAACAAAATTAAATTAGAAAAATACATTGCTGTTTGTGCTAATAACTTCCATCGCTGTTGTACAAAATGGAAAGATTTCATTTAGATAATAGTCTACATTGTCACTTTCTTTTATTTTCAGTACTGTTTACATGTCATGTTAATGTGAACGACGTAAGGATTTAATTTTGTATGTAATCCTCTCTTGTATGTAATCGTCTTTGTAAAAATAAATTAAGGAAGAAAAAAGAGAGAAAGAAACACAATAAGCTCAAAAAAATATGCATGTGACGGCATTTGAAAAGGACAAAGCCAAAAAAACATAACACTGAATATAGTCCAGTCAACCTATGGATTGACCCATCACTAATTGCAAAAGAAGGTTTCTCTTCGAAATATAGCTCATGCAACTGCTTTGAACAACATACTAAAAGTCCCCCTGAATCGCAGCACGGGAAAGCCTTCAAAATGAACATAATTGATACTCGCGCTCTGCTGCGACATGGAAACAAGGCTGAGACCGGAAGTAGATTGATTTCGCTCTTTAAAAGCATACTTTTTACCGATGTTTTGGGGATTTGCAATAAGAGCGGTAATATAAAACCATTTAGTCATTTGTCATGTGTAAGATTGAAACCAGGTCCGCATATAAGCCCATAACGTTAGTCAATTTCCAATGAAGAAGATTAGCAGAATGTAACATACTAGAGGGAAAGTTATTTTAATAACTATGAATAGAATGAAAGTAGTTGCTGGTACTTCAAGTCATTTTTATCAGACTATGCTTTTGATATCAATTATCAGACTTGAGTAGTAAAACGAATATTTTACAGGCTAATCGTTCTTCCGAACCTGATACATAAAAAATCATGTGACGCTAAAATACTATTCGTCGTCACTGTCACAGTCTTCTTGAGCCAGGACAGAGGAGTTTGTGCAGCTAGAGCCTTTGCACTGGCCACATGCAGGAGAACATTCCAAGTTGTGCTTGCGGCAGGAACATCGCAGCGTGTTGCATCCCGATGAGCAGTTGCATCTCACTATGCGTAGAAGGTTGTCTGGTGCTGCTGGTAAATCCGTCATCACAGGAATCAGCTGGCCGTCTTTCGTCTTCCACCCCCAGTCTTCGGCATTGACTCTTTCCCCTTTCCATTGCAGGACTTGGGCATACACGCGAAAACTATGGAATTTTGCTGCAGCCGATGTCGGGGGGAGGCTATTAGGGTGTATCTGGGTGGTCTTTGTGGCGAGTTTTTCCTGGTAACGTTGATACCGGAGATTGTCGAGACATTGCCCTTCCTTTCCGTTGTACAGTAGTGCAAGGGCATTTTCCCCTGCAGCCGCGATTTCTTCTGTTGTTGCAATGCCTTGAAATACCTTCGCTTGCTGCTGGAAATGAGAGGACGTGATAAACTTCTTGAGCGATGCACCCTTTCCGATGCCATGAACGCGAGATGTTGTGTCGCATCCAAGAACCGCGTGAAGAAAGAGGATGTTATCGCATACCTCAGTCCCTAGCTCTGCTTGTACCTTCTTTATATTCCATACACGCCGCCGCAAGGAATTGCTCTTTGGCTCAGGGATGAAGAAGAGGTCATGACCATCAGGGTCGACGTGGAACAAAAGTAGGATGAGCAGGTCTGTGTCGTCTCCAACAAGTATGGTTGTTCTGGATCTCGCGGACTCTACAGCTGCTTTCACAATAAGAAGGTCGGCATCGCCGTCTGCATGGCGCGTATCACACTGGCGGTGGCTAAGACTTCTGCTCAACATGGTAAGAAAACGTTGCTTGTTCTTGGTATTTGCCAGGAACACGTCCTTCTTCGTGGTGACCTTCATGTCTTCCTCGAACGTCACGGTAGTCCCAACCTTGCCCGATGATCTCCTTTGCTGTGTCATTTGCTTCGTTGACACTGTGCTGTTGTCATACCCATCAAAGACGACGATTGGCCTGCCATACTTCTTCGTGACATAGTTGCAGTAAAGACTGAACACTTCTTTAAAAGTCGCGGATCCGAGAGTAGGCCATACCACTCTGTGCAGAAGTGCTCCACCATCCAGCACGTATTGTACGTCAGCAACACACGGCACTTTCTCGCTAATTACTTGTGGAGAGAGCCTGGACCAAATAGCATCGGCCAGAGCTGGCTTATTGGCCTGCCGTAGCATCAGTGCTGAATCAAACAGAGATGTCGGGTAACTGCTTAGCTCGTAGCGAAATATCGCGGGGAGGTCTTCGCTAGTGTTGGACGCCAAAATCAAGCGCTGGAACAGAAGCTGTGGGTCGATCTCTACCTGCTCTTTGTCAATTCTAACAGCAGATTTCTTTGCGAGAGTAATGGCCTGCGCACTTTTCTTGAACGAGTACTCTGTCGCTGACCGTCCAGTCATAGATGCAATGACTTTCTCTCCAATTATACGAGCTTTGTCGACATTAACAGCACTGTCCCCGTGCACCCCGTTCATGATATTTCTTAAGTGTGGGTCTGGTGAAAAGGGATTACGGTCTTGAAGAGCGGAAAGGATAGTTAACGTATCTTTGACGTCGCGCTCTTTTCTTGTACTTGACATGTCCTTGTTCTGCTCGCTTGTGTTATAAGCAACACCGGTCAATTCTTGCATGACGCTATTCACTTCGGCGCATGCGGGCATTGCGAGAAGCCAAGTCAGGCGCTGCTGCTCCGTCATGCCTCGCCCTCTTGTTAGGCCTCCACTTGTCTTTAAAGTTCTCATCAAAGCCTGCTCTATGACGAGGTCTGTAGACAGGCCTGCCCAGAATCGCTCACTCCTTCTCACTACATGAAGGCCTTCAGACATGAAACTGCGGTACACCTCTGGGTGGTCACACTCGAGCTTGGTCATAGAATGTAAATATATTCTGGCGCACTTCACGTAGAGGTTGTGACCAGAAGCGGCAAGAAACGGCAGCATTTGAGAGAGGGCTTGTAAATGGAGCTCCCAGTTAGCTGTGCGTTCGGCTTTGATAAAGACTTTAAGGATGTCTAACATTTCCATGTATTGGAGCCATAATGCTGAGGTGCGACTTCGCTCCCTGAGTGACGTTTGGGTACTTCTTATACGTTCTTGGATAGAGTCCCACACGCTTGCAGTGTTCACCTCTTCCCAGGACTTTTCTTTTCCCAACAGCTGATTGAACAAAGAACGGGCTTCTTCAAAAAACTCGCTACTGCTTCTTGCTACAATATCGGGGTTTGCTGAAAAAGAAAACAACTATTATTCAGTATCATAATATCACGAAAATAGGACAAAGAACGTATACAGTGGTACCCAAAGAAATTAAAAACTTACAGCTCGGTTCGACTTGAGGAATCTGGCTGGAATGCGCAAGGGTGATGGACGCTGCTACGGAGTTGATCTCATCTACGGAACTACCTGTCAATTAAATTAAAAAAGCGTAAGTGCAAAAAAATAACTACGATTTATCGTATATTTTCGTAGGACCAATACTTACAGCTTGGTTCGTCTTCAGAAGGCGTGTCGCAGGAATGCGTACTGGCGAGGGTGTCATCTGAGTTGGTGGTATCGGAATTGCCATCTATTGACGAAACACAAAGAAGATTTGAAAAAGAGAGATTAACGATAGTTTTCTGTAAAAAGAAAAACAACATCTCACAATTAATTTAGTTTATTGCTCGTTACCTTTGTTTTGAAGCTGCGGAATGGGCACTTGAAGAGCGTCAGCATATAGGAGAGTGTTCAAGGCTGCGTCGACGAGGAGATGAGCTCGAACTGCCCGTCCAATGGCCTTTCCCGTCAATATGTGATCTACTGCATTCGACGCGTAGACAAGCTCCAACAGTTCTTTCAGGCCGGATTCCGCCATGAGGTGGCCAACACTACCAAGAAAACTCATTTCGGTATGAAACCCTCCCAGCCTGACAATCACGTTGCGAATGGCGCTTCCAACCGGCTCTGTCTGGATCAAATTAAACGCCTTCCACCACAGAGGTTGGTCGAACGTGACGATGGGAGTGCTAACATTGTGTTTCTGTGCATGCTCCGCCAAGAACTTCAGCGTCGAGTAAATACACGTGTTGTCACTTGGGCTCATGTCTATCATTGGAAGAAATAGAACAGACGACTTCCCTTGGTGGTCGCCCTTGAGAACAGATTGCATCATTCCAGACCAGCCTGTGCGCGCTTCGGAATCAAACAATAACGACATCTTCCACAGAAGGTCGATATTGGCTGATGGGTCTGCGACCTTTTTGACTACCACATTATCATATCGTATTTCGATGTTAGATAGCCTTGGCTCGGTTGGTTGTACAATCTCAATGTGCCCCACTGTTGATATTTCTTTCGGGTCAACGTGGTGTCTTGGGACGCATTTCCCGCGCTCGGTGGTTCCGGGCGTCACGGTTGCTATCATTCCCATGCCATGAAAGGTATTCCTTCCATCCAGGGTCCTGATGTTATGATCGACATTGTCCGCTGAATACTGGACGAATTCTCCCTGGAAGGAAGGAATGTCAGTGGATTGATCTACGGCCGCATTCTTGCTAAATTTCTGTACTTCATGATACGATGAACAAAAACCGTGACTATTCAGAGAGTCAATTAAAAACCGGGATGCGTAGCTATGGTGCAGTTGAATGGCCAGTCCAATCTGTAGCGGTGGGATGAGAGATCGAGGGCGTGCCGCCTGCATAACAGCCTGGCCAATTGATGCTAATTTCAAACGTTTTTCCCCAGCCATAATGTTCTCGAGAAACTCTATTAGCGATCGCGGCAGAAACTTAACTTGCTTGTCTACATCTGCGTCGACCTCCGGATAGGACACGCCCGTCATTGTGATACCCTTGATGTCCTGCTTTATTAGCTTAGCCGCTGTCTGGATGATGCTCATTTTCTCTGCTTCCGGGTCCGCATTGAAGGACTGAGAATGGTACTCGTGGAGTATGAGATCCGCCGTGGCCTTAAGATAGACAACATTTGGTCTACCATTTACTTCAGTTATAATTATTTGGTCTCCAAAATGTTCCATCAGTCTGTCTTTCATGTGAGTGTGTCCGTATGCTGAGCCTTCAGAATTGTCAAGATACTCTTCCATTTTTGTACAAAGATCGCTTATAGTGATTATCTCTTCTCCGTCGTTATCTTGTAAGTAGCTCGCAACTGCGAGAAAGGCGTCGTGCCTTTCGTTGTTTTGCGGTCGACCAGTTTTCCTTTTCTTGCTCGTAGTTTCAACGCTGGTATAAGCCTGTGGAATTTGTTTTCCAGTACGAAAATTAACATTGCAGCTTTGGTGATAAACTGCATCAGCAGCAGGAAGGTCGTGCACATGTAACAGTCTGGCTTTGACAACCTCAGCCCATGTATCCCGCCTCTGTGAGCAAATATTGAGCACAACATCCTTTGTTTCTATTGTGGTGACTGGAAAAGCCTCTCTTTTCGGTGTTTTCTTATTCTCATGAAAGAGAACTTCAGTTCCACAGTACAAGCAATCGGTTTGGAAGCTGAAGGCAGCTGAAGCTTTTCGCACTAATGGGCGACGATTCTTTGGACTTAGAGGTGCATCACCGTGGAGTTTCTTGGCGCGCTCTATATTCCGCGGGTGGCAGTACGACCGGCGGCAACCTTTATGAACCTTTTGCCCCGGAACAGTTATAATTTGATCATTGCGTTCTGCGCTAGCCTGATTTATTCCGTCACTACCTTTTTCTCTAAGGGTTACTATATCCGGCGAATCGGTCGGAAATCTTTCATTGCATATGACACAAACATCATCCATTGGAGGGTTGCATTGGCTTGAGCTGTATAGAAAATAGGTACCAAATAATATAATTTAATTATTGTGTATTGAAATTCGTGTAGGTAGAGAGGGGGCATCAAAACGTGAGACACAGTTTCAATGGGCGGGTGGCGTCACAGCTATAGAAATATTTTCAGTAAAGGTATGATAATCTTGAACCTTAGGGGAGTGTACGGCACTAGCCTATAACATTTCCGCATTTTTATAACATTAATAAAGCGGGCTTACAGGCCAAGTATGTCTGTATAGCTGCGCCCTTGTCTAGACACCCACCGGATTCACCCATGCACTGTCTCGTGAAATAAACATATCAACATAATATTCTGTCCACGACTGTATGTAGGTTCATTTGAACAGTATATATTTTTAATATTTTCATTTTGAAATATGATGACTAGAAATTGTGAACTTCAACGGGAAACAACATAATGAACAAATAATACAATTCTCAGAGCATGAAAGTCGCTCGAAAGTCGATTAGATGCTTGGATACATTTGTGTTTTATATACAAAAGGCAATTAAGAAGTGTACAGAATTACATTTTGATTCTAAAAGAATTTTTTATTCAGTTTATAAACAAAATATTAACACCGAAGCGGCTCGTGCAATTTTAGCTTTTTGAAAAACTCACTTGTGCAAATTAATCACAAATTGAACTCGAAACCGTATGATTACCATTACAAACAGAATAATCAATGCTTACCTGCAAATAAGCGCTCCAAAGCTAAGAATCTGATGCAATTTTCTCCACGAATAATAACATGTAGATACAACCACTTCTCTTTCGTGTGACGGCGGGAAAAACGCAGACTGAGAAATCTACATTGTCGCAACAAGCGCTTGCAAACTTTGCAAACCTGCCTGCATTGTTTCGCGCCTTTTTTGCATATATATTTATAATTCTTCACAAGTTCCTCTTCAGTTCTGCACTTTGAGTTTGTATTCTAACAGACGATTGCTAAAATCGTATTTTTAAATTACATATAAGAATACGAAAACAAAGGAAACGAAAATAACTATGAATTTTCTAGATACCCTTCAAATATCATTTAATACATGTAAACACAAACATTTTCGGCTCAGTAAATCAAATGCTAGTAGTCAGTGATGGATTTAAATTGTTTTATTACCATTTAAACATTTTCTATCAATTACTTGTAAACAGTCATTTTTTTTCTAATAAACAAAGCTGAAAATACAGATGGCAAGATTAAGAAGTACTTAGTGGAGCCTCGTTTTCATGCCGTAAAATTTTGCTCGCCAACTCGACATGAAAAACCCTAATTTTGAACGTGTTCCCCTACTGCGATTTTGGGGGACTTTTTATATGTTATATATTAAGTCTTTCTGGACCTAAAACCGTTCAGATACCTTCTTTTGCAATTAGTGGTAGGTTGAACCCTTTTTTTTCATAGATTGACTGGACTAATAATTCTGTATTGTTTCATTTGAGAAGCCAGATCAAAAACTCGTGCTTCGGGTTTGATCGGGCCATCCAAACACCTTGAAACAATAAAAGCACTCGGCCGAAGCGGCCTTGTGCTTTCATTGCTTCTCGGTGTTTGGATGGCCCGATCAAACCCTCGCACTCGTTGTTGATCTATTACATCATGCCATGTTAAATGTTGAACAGTGTACCATGCCATGTTGAATATTGAACAGTGTCTCATGCCATGTAAAATGTTGAACAGTGTATCATGCCATGTTGAATGTTGAACAGTGTATCATGCCATGTTGAATGTTGAACAGTGTATCATGCCATGTTGAATATTGAACAGTGTATCGCACCATGTTGAATGTTGAACAGTGTATCATGCCATGTTGAATGTTGAACAGTGTATCATGCCATGTTGAATATTGAACAGTGTATCGCACCATGTTGAATGTTGAACAGTGTATCATGCCATGTTGAATGTTGAACAGTGTCTCATGCCATGTTGAATGTTGAACAGTGTATCATGCCATGTTGAATGTTGAACAGTGTATCATGCCTTGTTGAATGTTGAACAGTGTATCATACCATGTTGATTGTTGAACAGTGTATCATGCCTTGTTGAATGTTGAACAGTGTATCATGCCATGTTGAATGTTGAACAGTGTATCCTGCCATGTTGAATGTTGAACAGTGTATCATGCCATGTTGAATGTTGAACAGTGTACCATGCCATGTTAAATGTTGAACAGTGTATCGTGACATGTTGAATGTTGAACAGTGTCTCATGCCATGTTGAATGTCGAACCTTGTATCATGCCATGTTGAATGTTGAACAGTGTATCATGCCATATGTGGAATGTTGAACAGTGTATCATGCTATATGTGGAATGTTGAACAGTGTATCATGCTATATGTAATATAGTGTAACACAAACACAACGTGTAACACAACGTTCAATTTTCTACAGTATTACAGCATCCTCTCTGCTATCCCTCATTCCTGGAAAAAACTATTAAAGTCAAACGACCTACCACACATTGTACCCCTTGTTTCAATTAGTGACTCGTTGACATGCAAAGCTCTCTATGAAAAACTACTATCTTTGGAAAAGTTACCTCCTCCCACGGCAGAAAAGAAACTTATAGAACATGGATTAGAAAAGAATAATCTGAGTAAGGTTTACCTTTTACCCTTTAATGTTACAAAAGAAACTAAAATGATGATGTTCCAGTACAAGATCATTCATCGCATTCTACCTACGAATAGCTTATTACATAAAATGAAGAAGGTCGACTCTCCAAATTGTCCTTTTTGCCCTTCTGAGATCCACACTATCTGGCACTTGTTCATAGAATGTACGCAAGCTAGCTCTTTCTGGGTCGAATTCCAAGACTGGTATAGTGCCCACAGTCGAAAAGAGGTCCATCTTTCGAACTTGGATGTTTTATACGGTATATTTTGCTCTTCTCGCTACTGTTTAGCCCTAAATCATCTTATCATTATAGGAAAATACTATTTATACGTCAAAGCCGGTGCCAAAGATAAATTTCAGTTTAGCGAATTTATATCTTTAGTTCGTGACAAATTAATGTTAGAAAAATACATTGCAATCAAATCAGATGAACAAGATAAAAAATGGGACTTTTTACAAAACATTTAGTTCCCTTTGCTTTATCATTCATTTTTCTTTCTATATGTTATAAAGCAGGACAAATATTTCGAACTGTTAGTGTCGTATTGCTAGTATTATTAGTTTTACAAGGTTGTCTAAGTATTGTTTCTATTATTTGTACTGTTAGCGTTGTATTGCTAGTATTATTAGTTTTACAAAGTAACGTAAGTCTGTACTGTCAATAATTAACTTTTGTTTTGTTAGTTGTAGTGTAAGTTAGTTTGTACTGTTTGTATCTATAAGGAGTAAATGTAAATAAACATGCATCTACAAAAAAAAAAAAAAAAAAAAAAAGTATCATGCTATATGTGGAATGTTGAACAGTGTATCATAATGAATGTTAAACATCAGTGATGAATGTTAAACAGTCATGCCATGCTAAATGTTGAAATAGGCCATTCAACATGTTGAACGTTGTTTAACAAAAATAGAGATGGCTCTATTTCGTTCAACAAGTTGCAGCTTGTTGAACGACCTCGGTAGATCGCGGTTTAAAAAATGTTGAATGTATTTCAGTCTACTCATTCAACAAGTCACTGTATCGTTCAACATTCGCTTCAGCCATCTTGTCACACAAATGGGATGAAAGATTATCTGTCAACAAACCTGCCAATTTTTGCCAAGCTGATTACATTTTTATTTGGTGTCTTATTTTGCTAAAACCCGGACTCAAACCACTATCTATATTTGAATCCTTTTTCTATGGAAAAGTCGACCCATGTTACTAATTTAAAATACATGTACACGTTCTACTGAAATTAAGGCATAATTCATTTTAATATTTGCATAAATTTATTTTTAAAATGTCTTTTATTAATATATACGAAACATTCGACACTTCCACTGGAAAAATAACTAAGTTTTAGTGTTTAAGTGTCTTTCATTTTTAGGGGCACCCAACGAACAATCTTTGGTAAAATGTATTATTTCCTTACTCAAATAAATTAAAATAAATGATATAAAAGCATCTACGTTGCTGGGAAAAATACATCTGTTCCTTTTTCCCAGCATAACACATAGGGAAATTCCCAGCCAGCTGGATAAAAAAATGCCTGTTTCCCATCCAGCAATTAAAACAAATGAATAAATGAAAAAAACAAAAAGGATAAGTTACCAAAACGGGCTTGGGAACTAATGAAACATTAATGGAAAACTATTTGAAGTTTTTTGTTTATTGTTTTGTACATTTACTGCCGTCTCGAACTTAACCTGTTCGGGTATCTCTAAGTGCTGATGATTTGTTACTATGAAGCTGAACCCTTTTAAGCCCCAAAGTGTCCTCGATTTTCTTCGATTTAGTATCTTTTCGATCTGCTCAAGTTAGCCAGCACAGTTTGTTCTTGCGACTCCTTTCTCAAGTCAACCAGCGCAAAACTTGTAATTAAAAAAAATATGTACAGAATATTTTGCCAGCCAGCAAGAATTCCGCTGGGGAACAGATAAAGTGAGGAACAGATTCGTTGGGTGTCTTTGCATTTTTACAGCATTGTGTAACACGTGGAAGCAAAAAGCGAACGTGCTGTTTACAGGATAACGAAAATAAAATAAAAAGTCATTCTATAGTATGGAGCTAAAAATACAGCGGACCAATACAGCAAAAGCGGAACATGTTGCCAAAAACCAAGATAATAGGTAGAGCTTTAATCTAAAGCCAAACATACATATCATCTGATTGATATACCAAGAACGCAACGTGTCGTTGAAAGCCACGAGTCTGAAGGAGGAACTTAGCTAAGACGAAAAACCCAACTCCATGTTTGCAGTTGACTCGTTAGAATGAGTAGCAGCACACTGATCGAGGTATTTGGTCAAATCGTGTTTCGTTTTACACGAGGCGTGACGGAGCACTACAATCCAGATGAACCTGAATTCACGTCAGAGATTTTTGGTTACAATCCCCAAGAGAGCACGGGTCGAGAATGGTACTGTCAACCTGTCGATGAGCTTATTTACCAAGAATACAGCAACAGAGAAGCTACAAGCTTAGACTATCTGGCGGCTAGCAGTGCTAATGTGAGGCTTATCAATGCGTGCTCAACAGAGGAAGAAACACAGGACCATCAGCAGGATGAAGACAGAGCGATGGCTTGGAAACAACTGAGACCTTCTGCTCTCAAAACAGTTTTTAAATCAATGTACATTGGAGCTTTGATTTCGCTTCTTGTCGCTACATTTATAGGTACATTATACACGTTAACATTTTACGTGCGTTATAAAACTTACATGTTTTCTTACACGCGCGACTGCGAAATTCACTTAAACAACTCGATTTTAGTAAAAATACAATGGATGGGAACAATTTCTGGAGTGATCGAATGTAGCTTCTTTCATGTGTGGTGGTTTACCATTCTGCTTTTCCTTTTTCGCCCATTTCAGTTAATGGGTGTGAAAGGAAAACTGTTTCAAGTTGGTTTTCTTCTTTATTGTTTGGATGCACTTTATCGTGTTACTGTTAAAACCTTAAGGATATTTCAGTACAAAGTTCCTCGTCTTTTAATATGTTTTCCAACTTATGCATTTTTTAACGTTAGCGTATGTTTGCAACTGTTTGTGGTGACGAATCATTTCTGCACTCGTTCAAGAAGGCGAAAGTTGACTTTGTTCTTCCAAATGATAGTACCAGGCTGTTTTCCACTTCTCATTGGCCAGATCTCTATCTTTTCACTTTATCCAGCATACAACAGACAAAACAATGAAGGCAAACTGTTAATCGCACTCTTTGCTCCTGTCATTGGAGTCGTGGTTAAAGTAATTTCTCGAATCTGTGTTCAGCGGTTATATCACATTACGCATCCGGGGTATTCATATGTCTTGTTAGTGCCGTGGTTTTATGGGTCAGCGATTATATTTCGAGTTTTGCAAGCAGAACTTGACAGTTTACAATCCATCGCCATTCTTGGAATAATCCACGGAGTTGCTGAAGTCATAGAACGAAGCACAATGGTTTTGATTGATCACTTTTGTTATCGGCTGTGGAAAAGAAAATCCGCTGCTTGGGGAAGTTTTCGTACTCCTCGCCGTGAGAGACTAATAGCTGATATCGCTATCATGAGCATGATGTCTGAATCAACTGCTATAGTGTCTGTTAACGGATTTATATACATGTATCAATTTCTTTTCTTGCAAGACAGGTCTATTTTGCAGTTACTACACATGTTTGCCATCCATACTTCAATTCCGCTTGTGATTGAGTGGTTCTTCACCAGTGTGTCTCTTGCGATTGAGACTCGCTATCAGAATATGGCTGTCATGGCCGTTTGGCGAAGACGCTGGAAAAGACACGTTTTAGTAGCGATTGTTAATGTCGCGCCCCTGTCTATATATACTGGCGAGAACCTTGTGGAACTTTTACGTAGTAGGTTTAAGTGAAGATTGCAGTTTGACATCAGCCTTGCCATAATTATGCATGTATGCGCTATTGTTTTAATTTCTTTAGGTGTTCTTTTGTCTCGGCTTTTGTTTCAGTTTTACGAACGGTATGCATAGCTAATGTATGGGATTATACCAGAAACCCATAAGTGGGTTGAAACGTGCAACTGTCTCTTGTACGCTTCAAATATCCTTCAAAACAAGCTTTCGATTATTCAATTTGCTAAGACGTTGTTACAGCTATATTTGGAAAATCAAGATAAAAATATTAACCAATCAATTCGCTGAAACAACTTGCTTCCAATCTCGAGGGACCGAGGGATTTCCAAATATGGTACTAAGCAAAAATGATATTCGGAAGCTGTGAATGCGCGTTACACGTTTCAGCCCACTTATGGCAGTCATGTCCAATACTGTCGCACTGATTTTCTTTTAGCTTTATTACATGTAGAGCTTAGTACATTTTATAGTTTGTATCAGGAGGGGTTCGGTTGCAATTGGAACGAAAGTTCTGTTCCTTACTCCTGCCACACTTAAATTTATTTTCCATTAAGTATTTAAGCAATAGAACACATTTTCTATGAGTTTACCGGCGTTATATACCCACGCGGGATGTTGGGAGAACACTTGAAAAGCTTGTAAAGCTTGTGTTCCATTGCTTTTATGAAATAATAATTTGTAAAGCAACGAAAACTGTCTTGATTTAAAAGATATGTTTCGACAATCCTTTGTCATCTTCAGTTTGAAATTTTAAGTTGCAAAGTTGAATTTATACTAGTGTAAATGAAAATGATAATGAGAGAAAACACCTTTGACAAATGAAAGAATGTGTGACAATACGTGATTAAAAAGAAAGTTTTAAATTAACATGATACAACTGTTGGTTCAAAGAAGGTTATTCCCATTTGATATGTAAAGCTTCCTTTATCTCTGAATAATCCTGTGTGTCGAAGCCAAGAACGTGTTGGAACATATAGAATCATCATGCGACATCATGTCTGCTGTACACGTTCGACGTACTATATTAATGAAAGAAAAAATTCGTGTCCCGAGCAGGATTCGAACCCACTTCTCCCCCGCACACTAGTCGGGCGTGATATCCACTACACCATCGGGTCACCACGCTGGATACGTAGCAACTTATTGATGTTACTAGATAGAACGTGGCCAATCCATGGAACAGTTTTCTTTCATAGTACGTTTCATAGCCTTTTAAAACCTCTCCAGGTTTAGTACATTAATATTTCTGAATAATCCTGTGTGTCGAAGCCAAGAACGTGTTGGAACATATAGAATCATCATGCGACATCACGTCTGCTGTACACGTTCAACGTACTATATTAATGAAGGAAAAAATTCGTGTCCCGAGCAGGATTCGAACCCACTTCTCCTCGCACACTAGTCGGGCGTGATATCCACTACAAATTTGTAATTTTTTCTTTCATTAATATAGTACGTCGAACGTGTACAGCAGACGTGATGTCGCATGATGATTCTATATAGCTTCCTTTATCTTAAGCTGAAAATTGGTGGAAGCATGATCTAAAATATTGAAACAATTAGGTGAACATAAACTGTGGCATTCGTTAGAGTCTTCCAGGTGTTTGAATACGTGAGAGGCCCTATCAGTGGAGAAGTGCTCACGAACGCGTGGAAAAATGTCGGGTGGTTTCGCCGACGTAGCAGGCATTACAGCCTGCACACAAAAATTTGTAAACAACACACGATCGGAGCCCGCTCGGGATAGGGTCTTTCACGCTAAACATGTTGCTGATCTTGAAAGACGAAAAGACTAACTTTATATCTATATTACTACAATAGTGTTTGATAAGTTGCCGAATCCTTTTCTGTGTAACACTGGAAAAATGGCCTGTATAAGGTAATTTGAAATAAAACGGGGGTACAGCTTTAGTGGTAGGATCTGGGGGACAGTCAGGAATGTTGTGGGTCCCAGTAATGTAACGGCTGACAATCTCAATTAATTAGGTGGGGAAAAGATTTTTTTTAAGGATTTTCATGAGTTTAGTAATATCTTCATGAAAGCCTAACCAGGTGTTATTATTAATCTTATAGGTTCTGTCCACAAGTCTTAATGAGACCCAATTTGTAGGAAAATGATGTGAAAGAAAAATAATTAGTTAATAGACCAGTAAAGGTCTTCTTAAGATAGACGCTGGTAACAGGAGAATCTGAAATATTGTTAATCAGAACTGACGAATGGTATAGTATGATCTACCTCTTTTTCCATGGTAAATATAATATTGGGATGCCTAGAGTTGATATAGTTGAAAAACAGAACAGCATCATGGTCCGAGTGAAATAAACAAAAAGTATCATCTACATATCGGCGATAAAATAAAAGACATAAAATCTCAGACCCCTCAAAATTTTCGAGCCATAACGTTTCCCATGATGTCCCATAAAAAGGTTAGCAAGAACGGGAGCAAGGGGAGAACCCATGGCTACACCATCTATCTGATCGTAAAACGAACCATTAAATAAAAAGTGGGTCTGGGCAGTGGCTACGGAAAAAAGATTCTTTAATTCAGAATTAACTTAAGTTCGGGGTTTCCCTCGGAGATATAATTAACCGCCAGTTGTTTCGCGTTGTTTAGCTTGTTTTGTTTTGCTCTTGGAGTAGCGGAGCGATTTTTCGCGCACTTTTAGCTTTATCATTTCCCGAAGAAGTGAAGGATTTACCGATTCATCATTTTTGTACTGATCGAGTGTTCGTCATCAGAATTTAGATCGTCTTACAAAAGTTGTGCAACACGCAACAAGCCGGCACAATATCTGCAACCTTTGTGTATCGTCCTTTAACTCCTTTAGAATGCACCGCTAAAGTGTCTTTTACTTTCCGTACGCTCGTTCCACAACAACGCGTAGTTTTGTTACCACTCTGTTGCGGAACCTTTCTTGCGCCGGTGTCAAGCGACCGCTATGAGACTATGATAGCCCGTCATAACGAAAGGGCTCAAGGGGGCAGGTAGGCAGTGTCACTGACCAAATACAGCCGAACGTTTACATGGTTTATAACCCTTGTTCCGCCCATGACATCACCCGCCCTGATTATGCTATGAAGTTCGCTTCTACGGAAAACTCTTACATCATGAACGCTGCCAGGGTAGCCCGTGCTAACATCTAAAATCTTGCACTCTTAGTCAGTTAACTCAACAAGTGCGGCCGCAGCCAGTGTATTTTACCAGACAGCGCTTTGCACGCAAAATTATTAATGCAGAAACATGAAGCCCGTTCGTGAATATAAACAGTTCAACGAAATACGCGAAAATTTTCTAAGTCCCCCCTAATGAGATGCAATTCACGGACCGTGGTTTCTTGAATACGGTCCGTCTGTTCAGTTTACGAACCGTACGCTCCGTACCGATCGACTCTTAACGTCACGACCGGAAGGAATTCTACGGACCGTACCTTAGCTTTCACGAAACTTGACTGTGTACGGATCGTCAACGTTTAATGGCGGTCCGTATCAGTGCGACAGTCTGTAAATTGGACATGACTGCTCATTGCTGCCGTTTCATTATCGGTCGCGATTATGTTTCGAGTTTTGCAAGCAGAACTACTAGACAGTCTACAATCCAACGCTATTCTAGGATTAATCCACGGCGTTGCTGAAGTCATTGAACGAAGCACAATGGTTTTGATTGATCACATTTGTTATCGGCTGTGGAAAAGAAAATCCGCTACTTGGGGAAGTTTTCGCACTCCTCGCCGTGAGAAACTAATGGCTGATATCGTTATCATGAGCATGATGTCTGAATCAACTGCTAACGGATTTATATACATGTATCAATTTATTTGCCTGCAAGACAGGTCCATTTTGCAACTACTACACACGTTTGCCATCTATACTTCAGTTCCGCTTGTAATTGAGTGGTTCTTCACCAGTGTGTCTCTAGCGATCAAGACTCGTTATCAGAATATAGCTGTCACGGATGTTTGGCGAATGCGCTGGAAAAGACACGTTTTAGTGGCGATTGTAAATGTAGTGCCCTTAGCTATATATACTAGCGAAGACCTTTTAAAACTTGTACGTGGTCAATTGAGTGAAGTTTGTCGTAAGACTTGCAGAATGCCATTTACTTGAAGACAAAATTACAATTTTTTGGTCATTGTGAGGAGCTCGGCTCGCTTTAAATTTCTTTAAATCACACAGTTGACCAATTTTGTACCGGCCGGTGCCTTATGTTATGTAGCTTACTCAGCAGCATTGTATAACCACAAATATACCCTTTAAGCTTTTAGTGCTTGTAACTAAAAACCCGGATCGGTGAACCCCACTTTTTATTATCGAATTGTATAAAAATTAGCTTTAAATTTAAGGGGCATTCTCCGCCGAAATAGCAAAATTTCGTTTACCTCATTTCCATGTTATATCGCCAAATGCCACCAAATATACAACGAAAAAGATAAAATTAAAAGATTCTATAGAGGAAAACAGAAGCAGTAGTTTGCAGATAAAGTGCAAGATTACAAGCCCCTTGTTACCCTCTTCAGAAGGATAGAAGTGGATTACAGTTCATCAAATTTGATTTCTTGACAGGCGATCAAGAAATTAAAGTTGCCATTCTTGTGGTATTTTGACATTTTTAACCGTTAATTTCTTTGTTTTCATCCCTTTGGTTAATTTTAAGTTTCTGGCCATAATCAAGATTTTTCAGCCAGGACATTGTCCTTTTAAGATAAAACGTTTTACAAAGTTTTGAAAAATTGCGGAAAGGGTTCAAACAGGGAATTTGCTTGAGACCATTTTTGTCGAATCAACTAATAAGGAGTGGTATTAATGCATACAAATTTAAATTAAGATATCGAAATTAGATTTTTTTAGCTTACCGTCTTTCAGTATAGAAAGCAAAAAACTGAAAGGTTCGTAACCAAATTAAGATCATAGTACACGTGTTTGGTCTTTCGTTATTACAGCAATGTGTCAGACATACTGCTGAGAATGTGAAGGATGTTTATATAGGAAGAAGAGTTACAATTTTTATAATAATAATTTCCATGACAATTTCTATAGCGCCAAAATCCAAAAGTTTACAAAAGCGCGCTTTACAAAAGTAAGAAAAATTCATAACAAAAACGAGAATGTTAAAATAAAAATTGTCTAAATATGTGAACATTAACTAGATATTAACAAAATGTTTTTTGAAAAAGGAAGCTTTTTATCTTATTTTAAAAAATATTAACTGAAGTACAGTTCCTAATTTCAATGGATAAAGAGTTGAACTTCCATAATTTAGGAGCACAGATAGAGAACGCTCTGTTTCCATAAGCCTTCAAATTAGAAGAAGGAGTAACTAATAGTTTTGAAGAAGAAGATCTAAGGTTGCGTGCTGGGGTGTAAATTGAAAGTAGGTATTGTATATAAAAAAGGTGCTAAATTATGAAGAGCTTTTTAAGTAAACAGTAAGTTAAGAGCAACATTCATAAAAATAGATTGATAACAACATTCATAAAAATAGATTGATTGATAGAGAGAGAGAGTAACTGGACACGGTTATACTTTTGACTCCGGTTTAATGCATACATGTCTGTTTCGTACAGGGAACCTGCACTCCTCAGTGCAAGTCCAAAAGTGATCTACAAAAAACATTTACAGTATAAAATAAAAGCATCATATCTCCATGGAGATAAGATGCATGTCTAGACGATGTCACAACACGTTTCTCAGCAAAAATGTCTCTGTGTCTACATTTACTGAATAATTCGCTTCGTTTGTTCAAGGTTGCGGCTTTCGGTTTGCACAAAATAAAAAACTTTTCTTCTATTAATAAATAACGTCACTTCGTCGTATTCGAGTAGTGGGGAGCACAGCATAAAATGTCCCACTTAATTGCGGGATCTAAGTTGTTGTCTTTCAAGTGTCAAGTACTATAGATGTTTTGCACGGCAGCCACGTTGCATGGCAGGAACAATAGATTCTTTTCCCTATGGGAAAGAATGTTCTTTCTAATGCAAAAGATTTGCATTGTTCCTGCCATGCAACATGGCTGCCGTGCAAAACCGCTATTGATCACAGACGTCATTTGAAATAGCTTGAATTTTGCGTCGCTTCACGGACCGTTGATTTCAATAATACTAATCACGTGTCGACTCAAAATTTGTGCTCGCGCGGCCTCCGAAATGAAACCCGCGGCAACGAAAACTTAAACCGGCGGCAAACGAAAAATTGCGTCACTTGTTTACATTTTAGTCGCAGATACTATTAGTAATTTCGAGGATCTTGTAATCTGCTTTCGTGGTTTAGCAAAAATTTCAGTGTCCAACATGGGGCGTACATTTTGTCCTGTAGCCTGCAAAGCAGGCGTATTTTGGAGCGCGATCCATGGATTTGTTTTCGGGAATGACTTTAATACGCCATCTTGGACGTTAATACTACCAGAGAGTTGGGAAGAGTTGAAAACTGATTTTAATTTCCGTTAACCCTTTCCCTCCCAGAGTCAATATTATGGAATACATGTAGTGTAGTTCTAACTTTTGAGTCTGTCAACGAAATCCTATGGTGTGACAATTCAAATGAAACCTCTTCAGCAGTACTTTTCCATGGTACCATTTGTTTTTCAATATTTTACAAAATGAAATTTGAGATTTTTCTTGAATTTTGATTTTTGGCACTCTTGGGAGTGAAAGGGTTAAAAACGCCTGCTCTGCAGGCTATTTGTCCTGAGACGAGGGATTATCGACACCATTGTTTATAATGGAGAGGACTATTTTTTGAGTGTCTTTCTAGGTAGTTATGTTGGAAGAAAATTCAACGTTAGCGGGAACACTGTAAAGAACATTTGGATAAATTTCTGTGAGGGTGGAGAAATTGGTCCTCGAGATAAAAAAGGAAGTCAAAATCCGCCGCATTTGACCGAAACTGCGTTGGAAGTCATGGAAGTTTTGAAACAAAGTACACCGTCGATGCCCCTAAAGAAAATCCAAAATGTGGTCAAAACACACTGTAATGTAAACGGTGGAACTTCGCGAAGTGCGATCAGCTAGCCGAGCCATAAGATCGAAATTGTTGTGCGGTCCAATGTCCTGGAAAAGAACGTCGACTCGCTCTATAGACATATTTTCCCCTGAAAATATTAACTATTGTCAAGACTTTCTAACGTACATGTCTGCAGTAGATCCATACAAGATCAAATGTTTCGATGAGGCAGGATTTTTAAATCCTGCCTCATGTTGCCAAGGCAAATTACGGTCACTCCCTTGTTGGCGCTATCGTGTATTGAAGTCGCCCGAAATATAAACACACCAAATGTGACTCTTCAGGTTCTCGCAGGTTTGGAAGGGATAATGTACGCAAAAACTGTTGACGGAACAACAGGTACAGTAGATTTTCTCAATGTTTTCGGCGAGACATCCGAGAACTTCCTTCCAAATGGGGAGGCGCCAGTTGTTCGATATGGCGATCACATCGTACTCGCCAACCACGCGACTCATCACAATGAAGGGTGGTATGCTTTGGGGCGGTGGATGGATGAGCAAGGAATTGAAGTTGTTTATTTACCGACATACTCGCCAGAATTTAACCCCATTGAGTTGGCTTTCAGCAAAATGAAAACACTGGCAAAATGGGAGAACATTCGTCAGTCCTTTTATCGGAACATGCATGTTGGGGTGTACAATTGTGTCGAGCAGATAACAGAGCATGACATTAGAGGATTCTGACTACCGTAAAGCGGGATACATCGCTATTTGATAAAACGATACCAATTCAGTGCACGAGTGTGAAAAAGGGACGGCGTAGCGTATTTTCAATTGGGGGAGTGCTTAAAAGCGAGCGTTAGAGGCGCGACCCTTTGAGGAGATCTGGGGGCATCTCCCTTCCCCCAGAATATTTCGAAATATAGAGGACCCTAGAGGCTTGGAGTGCTATTTTCGGCATTCTCTTCGAGATATTTCTTCAATGAAATAGTTATAAATTCTTTAATGCTTTCTTATTTATTTATTTTTTATTTCTTCTAGTTGTTTTTCTTTTTTAATGTTTTCTTTTTTATTTCTTTTAAATTTTTTATGCTTGAAGTTGAGGGGAAAGCCACCCATGATAATTTTCATGATAATTACCAGAGCTTGTTTAAAGTTTGCTTTATTATCTTGGAACAGGAAGAAAAAATCGCCGAAAGTGATAAAATCAAAGACCGAAATATTAAATAAAGAGACAATATATAACGGATAAAAAAGTTAAAATTCCACACGAATGGCAATTCAGATTTCTTGATCGCCTGACACGAAGTCAAATTTGATGAATTGCAGTCCACTTTCATCCTTGCCGTCCTGCACTTTATCTCCAAACAACTCCTTTTTTTATAACGGTTGGTGGAGTTTGGCGATATAACACCGGAAAAACGGTAAACAAAGGTTTGTGTTTTTCGGCGGTTTTTCAGTCCCTTTACAGCCAAATTCGTTGTATCGCGGTGCGCGAAATGCAAACTTCGAAAGTTTTCCGTTTTTTTTTTCTGTTCCGTCAATCATCTCAGTGGGGGGCAGGGTTAACACGGAGCGAGATTCCCGGAAGTTTGATTCGGAGAGTTCAATGGCGAGAAATTTTTTTCGGAGAGCTGGCGATAAAGGATTTTTAATCGAAAAAGATGGATACAGGAGAGGAATTCAGAAAGTTAATTTGATTCGGCGATTTTTACCTTAGATTCGTTTCTTCGCTTGTAAATCTGATTTGCATCGGGCATATTAGTGAGCTCCGCTGGCGTTGGGCGTTTTATCGGCATCAAGAGTTTGCATCGAAAAAAAAATCGACAACTAGGTATGGGGAAAACCTTCCTCGACTTCCATGGAATATTTGATATAGATGCTGGCAAAATTAACTCCGCTGGCGAGCCCGGAAGTTTGAGCTTTTTGTGTTGTTTACATCTACCGGGGGAAAGAAATATTCGTTACAGCCGACCGGTCATGCATCACAGGGGCGGATCCAGGATTTTTTTTAGGAGGGGGTGCACCACTAAGGAATGTTTTTTTTTTTTCACATAGTTTTTTTTTTTTTTTTTTTGCAGAATACCAGTTGTATTAGAAAACCGCAGGTTATCTCAAGGGGGGGGGGGGGGCGCACCCCCTGCACCCTCCCCCAAGATTCCCCCCTGCATCAACGGTAATAATATGCAAATATAAACTGACAGTATGTATCTAGATAACGAATGTAGTAGCAACGACGGAAAATAAAAGAAAACATACAAAAACAAGATGCGATGTCATTGAATATGAACTAAATATTTGAAAGAAATCATCTTGAAGATTATTTTGAAGATGAAATCATCTACAGAATTTTGGGCTATAAGTTTGTCTACGGTACGGTACGCTCTTTCGAATCAGGCGAAGAAATTTGATCATAATTTCGCTTAATCACGCCGATTACAAGTATTTTACAGTTTACAGGTATTTCTTGCATTTAGCTCGTTTAATTTTTCATAAATCGATCTCATGTTCAGTCTTCTAAAATGCATACCCCCCCCCCCCCCCCCCCCCACTGAAATGATTGACGGAACAAAAAAAAGACAGAAAACGTTCGAATTTTGCATTTCGCGCATCGCGATACAACTAATTTGGCTGTAAGCAGATTATGCAAAATTACATGGCCATTATTGTATTTAGTGTTTGTTTTTTTGAAAGCGTTATGTCACGTGTATTCTTACGTTTTGGATAATGGCCGGCACTTTCAGTATTATCGGATTGGCTAACTAATAACTTTATATCAGTTCTAGTACTTTCTGGGGGAATCGTACACTGAGTCATTGCTTTCAAGGGAACCATAGAAAACTGTTTTATGTCAGTGTTAAGTTAATAAAATATAGAAGATAAACAAAGCACTTTAAATTAAATTCTATAACTTTTGGCAAGCGCGCGCTTTCCCGCGCTTGGCGCCGGCTACATGTATTTGCTTCATCTTTATGCGTTTTGATTGGTTCATTGGATTGTCTGCATGTATTGTGATTGGCCAGAGTAATTAAGTGCCTATCACCCCTAGAAAGTTATTTTCAGAATCAACTCTATGTACATTGAATAGTTGAATGGTAAAATATTTTTTTGTTTTGAACGTCGCGTTTGTGAGTTATAGAGATTTGAATTTACAAAATGCTAAGTAGATGACGTCAACCCGGGAATTTTCCATTATTTCTACGCCAATTTACAATGTGCAGTTTACAGCTTGAGGATAATTAATTTGATAAATACTAAAAATAAACTGTGGATAGTCAATTGATTCGTAAAAAATGTTACTTGTAAATTCAAATCTCTATAACTCACTAACACGACGTTCAAAACAAAAAAATATTTTACCATTCAACTATTCAGTGTACATAGAGTTGATTCTGAAAATAACTTTCTAGGGGTGATAGGCACTTTAATTTGGTTTTGGTTTTAGTACAATTCAAGTCAAAAGCGCTCCATGGTTTGGGTACAAGAATTTGTCGCATCCTGCCTTCATTACCACCACATTTTTCGTTTTAACCCTTAGCTTCCAAGAATACCAAACTGATCAAAATTCGAGAAACATTCGATAGTTAATTTTGTAAATTATTGAAAAACTAAATGGTAACATGCAAAAGTACTGCTAAAAAGTTTTCATATGTCTTTATGAATGGTCACACCATAGGATTTCGTCCACATACTCAGAAGTTAGAACATGTCTTCATTATTGACTCTGGGAGTGAAAGGGTACCTGAAAGAGTTCTTGCAATTGATTCCATTGTCACGAGACATCTTTCTCAACAGGAGCGTTAAAGACAGCTTTCATGACTGGAACAAGCTGGCTGATGTGGACGGCTTTGCTTCAATTCATTTTGCCCGCTGCAGTTGGGTTTCCTCTGTCCGTTGTTGTGGCAGTAGTAGTGTTAATCATTGTTCCCATCGTGAACCACGTTCGAATCGTCATTGCTATTCGTCGTCATAATCGTGAATTACACGACGCTGTTTCAGGGCAGAATTTATCCATCATATTCAAGCGAGAAAAAAGAGTGGCCATCGACATGTTTATAGTTGTCGCTGTGCTAATGGTTTCCCTGGTTCCTACAGTAGCCGCCAGTGTGTTTCAAGGATTATTGGCCGAGAAATATGGTGTTATTTACGTGTGGTCAACAGCTCTTGTGTTTATTAATTCGTCTATAAACCCTGTTTTGTATTTGATTTGAAATGGTGAGATCAGAAGTGCAGTGAAATCCACAATTAAGTTATTCTAGGTGGATAAGCTCAGTTGCAATAGGCTCTTTATCGTTTACTGATAAAGTTTTAGCTTTCTCAGTGTTGGTTTTCTACCCCCGGGGGGAGGGAAGGGGGGAGGTCCTCGAGATGTCTGATAGGGGTGTGCGGTGAGCTTCTTCACACCCGTTACCACCATCTGACCAAAATACGTACGATCGATTTTTTCGCATCAAAAAGACCTTATTCGTCATGGCAACCGATTTATTCATTATTCTTTTATATCCACGCTAATTAACTCTCGGACGTACACGCCAAGATAATAGCGCCATGGCCAAGATGGCCGCCATCTTGGATTTTACTAAAAATTCAAATTTATCGGAAAAATGCGGAAATTGCAAATATTGTTTGCTAGAGTTGAAAATAACACAGAATTAAACATTTTGATGCTTTTGGTAGCATTTTATATATTTCTCACTGAAAAAAGGTGAAAGACACGCACTTTAATTCAAAAATGTGTTGACCTCATGTTACTTATGACGTCATATCTCGTTACCATAGCAACCGGTTGTCGCCCAAACTTTACCAAAATGTTTCTTAAGGATAAACGAACAGCTGCTGAAAACGGTATGTGCTAATCTTAAATGTTTTGGAAAATATCGGAGAAAAACCTTAACCTTGTACATCCGAGGGTTAACATACCTAGCCTCGTAGCCCTCGTTACTCATACGCATGATTCAAAGGAATTTTTGCTCTGAAATGAGGCTAGGTAGGCTGATTAGCAAGGATATAAAAAAATAATAACTTGGGCGCCATTAAGGAAAGATCTTTACAGTCGAACGTCTCCTTACTCACACCCCATATAATACAGACACCCCTCTATTATGGACGGTTCACCTGGGGTCAATTCAATAAAGCTTTTACAAGTGTAATTAACAAGTGTAACCATTGCTACCTCTACGGACATCTGTATAATACAGATACCACGCAGCTCTTAACAACCTCTAATTTCATTGGGCCTGGGTATCACGCAGCTCTATTGTTTTCAGGGCTAGGGTCCATTGTTGTATTATTTGTTCTCAGTTGTTTTCTTAGCAAATCAGAGAAGACCTTGTAAGAGCTGCGTACCGTGCCCTCTATAATACGGACACATTGGTCTGCCCCTTTGGTGTCCGTCAGTTAACTGAGATTCGACTGTATTTCCAACAAAAGTCAACAACAACAACAACAACAAGCTTTATTTGCATGAATTTCAAGAGCGACTGACATAAAATGACGGCTCAGAACCGAATCACGAGTTGAGCCGATTTGCTCTGATCTGTGACAAACAAACTGAACTGACCGAATGTGCTCGGTTGCCAGTGTGTCAAACAACCCATTGTGGTCGCAGAAAAATGCGCTCGATGGCCAATGTGCCAAACGACTGCATTGCGGTCGCAAACATATACATTAAAAGGCATTTATTCACGGTCGCTTAACTTTGTTGTAATTGTTCTTCTTCTTGTACGCGTTAGTTTATTTGGCCTACATATTTCGACTGGGGGAAGGTCTCACACCATTGGTTCGATACCCTTCGAGAGAACAATGGAACAAACAACACACCAAAGGACCCTAGCCCTAAAAACAATAGCAGCTGTGTTTTACAAGGCCAATGGAAACAAATGTTTCTGAGAGCTGCTACACTACCGTTTCGACTCCTAATACCTAAATCAAAAGACACCGAAGACTTTATAATGTAGTGCATCTGTTATTGAAAACATTTTTACAGCATTTTGTAACACGTGGAAGTAAAAAGGGAACTTGCTGTTTACAGGAAAACGAAAAGAAAATGAAAAGTCATTCGCTAGTATGGAGCTAAAAATATAGTGGACCAATATAGCAAAAGTGAAACATATTGCCAAAAGACACGAGTATAGGTGGAGCTTTAATCTGAAGCCACACATACAGCTCATTGATATACCAAGAACGCAACGTGTTGCTGAAAGCCACCAGTCTAAAGGTGGAACTTAGCTAAGACTAAAAACTCATCTTGATGTTTGCAGTTGACTCGTTAGAATGAGTAGTAGTACACTGATCGAGGTATTTGGTCAAATCGTATTCCGTTTTACACGAGCTGGCGTGACGGAGCAGTACAATCCAGATATACCTGACCCTGAATTCACTACAGAGACTTTCAGTTACAATCCCTTAGAGAGCACGGGTCGCGAATGGTACTGTCAACCTGTCGATGAGCTTATTTACCAAGAATACAGCGACAGAGAAGCTACAAGCTTAGACTTTCTAGCGCCTAGCAGTCTTAATGTGAGGGTTATCAACGCGTGCTCAACTGAACAAAAAACAACGGAAGATAAGCAAGATGAAGACAGAGCAATGGCTTGGAAACGAATGAGACCTTCTGTTCTCCAAACAGTCTGTAAATCAATGTACATTGGAGCTTTGATTTCGCTTCTTGTCGCTACATTTATAGGTACATTATACACGCTAATATCTTACGTGCGTTATGAAACTTACTTGTCTTACAGGCTCGACTGCCAAATTCACTCAAACGACTCGCTTTCTGTTAAAATACAATGGACAAGAACAATTTCTGGAGTGATCGAATGTTGTTTCTTTTATATTTGGTTGTTTACCATTCTGCTTTTCCTTTTTCGCCCATTTCAGTTAATAGGGGTGAAAGGAAAACTATTTCTGACTTGTTTTCTTGTTTCGTGTTTGGATGCACTTTATCGTATTACTCTACAGGCCTTAACGTTATCTCATGTTAAAGTTTCCAACTTTTTAACATGGTTTCCACTTAACGCGCTATTTCTCATCAGCGTATGTTTGCAACTGTATGTGGTAACGAGTCATTTCTGCACCCATTCAAGAAAAAAGAAATTAACTTTGTTCTTCGAAATGATCGTGCCAGGTTGTCTTCCACTCCTTGTTGGACAGATCGGTCAGTACTTTCTTTATCCAGCATACAGCAGACAAAAGACAAATGAAGGGAAAATGTTAATCGCACTCTGTTTTTCTCTCATGGGAGGCGTTGTTAAAATATTCTCTCGAATCTGTGTTCAGCAGTTATATCACATTGCGCATCCGGGGTATTCGCATGTCTTGTTGCTGCCGTTGTATTCAGGTTGGGCGATTATGCATCGCGTGCTGCAAGCAGAACTTGACAGTCCACAATACATTGCTATTCTAGGAATAATCCACGGAGCTGCTGAAGTCATGGAACGAAGCACAATGGTTTTGATTGATTACATTTGTTATCGGCTGTGGAAAAGAAAATCAGTTCCTTGGGGAAGTTTTCGTACTCCTCGCCGTGAAAGACTAATGGCTGATATCGCTATCATGAGCATGATGTCTGAATCAACTGCTATAGTGTCTGTTAACGGATTTATATACATGTATCAATTTATTTGCTTACAAGACAAGTCTATTTTGCAGTTTCTTCAGTCATTTGTCATCTATACTTCAGTTCCACTTGTAATTGAGTGGTTCTTCACCAGTGTGTCCCTAGCGATCGAGACTCGTTATCAGAATATGGCTGTCATGGCTGTTTGGCGAAGACGATGGAAAAGACACATTTTAGTGGCGATTGTAAATGTAGTGCCCTTAGCTATATATACTAGTGAAGACCTTTTGAAACTTGTACGTGGCCAATTGAGTGAAGCTGTTCATAAGACTTGCAAAATGCCGTTTACTTGAATTCGAAATTGCAAGAGCTCGGCTTTTTTTATTTTCAAGCGCACAGTTGACCAAGTTTGTATCCGGTGCCTTGTGTTTATTATGTAACCACCAAGACACCCTCAATTTTAGTTTTAACCCTTGGACGTACAAGGGGAAGGGGGGGGGGGGGGACGGTGGATCCCCTCTTAAGGTTTTTCTCCGATTTTTTCAAGACCATTTATGGTTAGCACATACCGTCTTCAGTAGCTGTTTTTTTTTCCTTGAGACACATTTTTGTTAAGGTTCGCGGCAATCGGTTGCTATGGTAACGAGATATGACGTCATAAGTAGCATGAGGTCAAGCCATTTTGTCGGTGAAAAAACATATAAAATGCTACCAAAAGCAGCAAAATGTTTAATTGCATCATATTTTGCAACTCTAGCAAAAAATATTTGCAATTTCCGCATTTTTCTGATAAATTTGCTTTCCGAAATACTGTATCGCAAGTCCGAGGGTTAAGTGCTTATATATAATTAAAATCAAGCTCGTGCACGAATACGAAACACGCTCAATTAATATAAGATCCTTCACCAAAAAATTCAAAGCGGCAAGACGTTTTTTACATGGCTTATGTAATTTGCGACCGAAACATCGGTTTTCATTAATTTCATCGCTTTCACGCAGGAACTCGACTTATTTTAAATTCTATCATGCAAAGAAAGTTGATCAATGAAATACGTTTGAATTTGCCGTGGGTTTGAACGTGTCGGTACACACTTTTCTGTTGAATGATGATGCAATATATAATATTTCTCTGTAGGGTTTGATACATGTCACGCAAAAGCTATCACAAAGAATTGCGAAGTATGGTGCAATGAGTAATAATGTGTAATGGCGTCTTATTGGGAGGACAGCTCAAGTGAAGCAGAGGACAGCAATAACAGCACAACAATATTCTCAGCTATAGTTTTATTCTGACTTAAGGTTACTGTAAACCTTTTTTGGTTCCATTTTGCATAACTTTATTTTTTTGAATTTCTGTAAAGATATAACATTTATCTAGAAAATATTGAAAGAAGTTTTGCAAAATCATTAAAAAGAACTCGAGATATTCTTAAAAAAGAGTTTCAAGAGATAAGTAGCTATGGGTGTGATAATCCGATAATCTCTTTCCGGAGTGCAGCGCCTTCTTGTACTTTTCCCGCTAGACTTTATCCGCGGGATCTCGCATTACATGTTATATGCATATTTTGTTTACGTCGCATTGCGACGCCATTGCATTGCGACGTAAACAAAATATGCATATAACATGTAATGCGAGATCCCGCGGATAAAGTTTAGCGGGAAAAGTACAAGAAGGCGCTGCACTCCGGAAAGAGATTATCGGATTATCACACCCATAGCTACTTATTAACTGAAACACACTGTGCTCAAAATCATTTTCTGAAAACCTTTTAAGAAGGAATCGATCTTAAATATCAATATATGGAATGTCAAAAAGCCCTATTTGCCTTGTTTCCAGAATTCCATTGTATCGTATGTTTTATGCTTTTTGCTTTTTTCCCAACGTTTGGTGTATACGCAGAGTGTATTTTATCACCCCTATAGGACCTATACAATATTTGAGAAGCTACTCTGAAATGTCAGCGGCTCTCTCTCCTGATACTTCAGACTATTCCTCACTCCAGAACTATTACAAATACCATAATACTCTTTAAAGTGAAGGTTTGGGTGGTCCATAATCATTAATGGCCGACATTCAGCTTCCGATGAAACTTGAAATTTGCGTCATGTGAGTAGAACAGGGTCTTTTTAAAACACAGTTCCTCAAAATCCAGAGAAGAAAATGAAAAAACAATATAAAATATGGGCACATTGACCAAAGTAGTCATTTTGGTCACTGCCACGTGCAGGTTGATCGGCGGCTTATTAAATAAAAAAAGTAAATACTTAATTGCAATTATTAATTCTCAGCAAAATAAATAAATAATTACAAAAAGATAGTAAAAGAGAAAAGTTAAGATATTGCTTAAAAAAAGGTAGAGAGGAATAGGGAGACTCAAGGCAATATACCCAAATAACATATTTCTTTGGCAAGTATAGCTTCCCATCTTTCAGTATAGAGCGTTTTCACTCACGTGACCAGCGGCCATATTGGTTTACTGAAACAAAAGAAAATGTTTGCATAAAAATAGAGTTCAATTCCCGGAGGATTGGTTTGGTACACCAATATGGCCGCCGTTTCTTTGTTTTGGAACACCAATATGGCCGCCGTGACGTCATATGAAAACGCTCTATAAAAAGCAAAAAACCTTATAAAGTGCCCCTGTGATCAAATTTTTGATTTTGATTTTTTTTACATTTTCGTGACGTGACGTCAAAGACTCAAACATACCTCACGGGTTGAAATAATTATAATAACAATCAGCATAGAAAATTGCACGAAGAACAAGTCCAAAGTTTTTGATGCTTTTCGCGTGATTTTCAATACTTATTGTTATTATAATTTCAACCCGTGAGGCATGTTTCAGTCTTTAACGTCACTTTCTCCCATTCGCAACCAAGCCTTGGAACAAGGTTGATTAATGGCAGCCGTAAATTCTCGGAAATAAATGTTAAAATAAAATGACTTCTGATGTTCGTAATGAATTGAAATTTGGCAAGATGAGTAAGAAGGTCTAAGTGTACGCAAAAATGTAAAAAAATCAAAATCAAAAATTTGACCACAGGGGCACTTTAAAGGTTCGTTGCCAAATTAAGATACACGTGGTAGTCTTTCGTTATTACAGTAATGTATAACTCGTACTGCCAAGAATGCGACGGATGCGGTTTATAGATAGAGCTGTGGCCACGATTTTGATAAAAGTATTTCCGACGACTGAAAACAATTTGAGAAAAAGTTGTCATCTTAAAGTATTTTAATGTGCTACTGCTGCTTATTTTAATTCGATACAATGGTGGGTAACCTTTTTTTTTGTAGACTTCTCAGTATTCTTTTCTTGGCTATCAAGAACTAAAAGTATTTGTCAGTTCTCGAATGAGTGGTAAAACGTAGTTTGATAAAACCATAGGGAGCCCAGGCTCACAACACGAATCCTCAATGACAACAATATAACCCTCGAACGTACACGCAAACTTATACCGCCCACCGTGGTACAAGGGGGGGGGGGGATGTTGCAACCCCCCTTGCGTTTTTGCGATGTTGCAATATTTCGGAAATATTTTACATCTAATTGATAGCCCGCGGTGTGCTGTACAAGATAAGGTAAATATTATGGGTTGTGATGCTGCTGGGGTCCGTGGCCGCCACAACGGCCGCCATCTTGGATTTTACTAAAAATTCAAATTTATCGGGAAAATGTGGAAATTGCAAATATTGTTTGCTAGAGTTGCAAAATAACATACAATTAAACATTTTGATGCTTTTGGTAGCATTTTATATGTTTTTTCAGTGAAAAAAGGTGAAAACACGCATTTTTATTCAAAAATGCCTTGACCACATTTTACTTATGACGTCATGTCTAGTTACCATAGCAACCGGTTGTCACCAAACCTTAGCAAAATGTGTCTTAAGGATACAGCTATTTCAATTAATGTTGTCGGATGAAAAAGACGAAAAGCCAAGACCGCAAGGTGGTATGGGATTTTTAAGCAATGCTATTCACCCTAACCCATACTACCTTGCGGTCTTGGCTTTAAGCTTTTATCCGACAACGTTAATTGAAATAGCTGTAAATGAACAGCTACTGAAAACGGGATGTGCCAATGAAACTTTCAGATAATATTTTGCACATCGGTAAGCATGCACGGTGAATGTTTTAAAAAAATCCATCGAGCCGTTTCTCAGATTTTTGCAAAATCCATTAAAATCGAAAATTACCCAAAAATTGCACATGAAGCGATGTTAGGAAAAAAGGTAGTTCTCAAGATCGCAAAGGAGAAAGTAAACAAAACTTTCAAGGTTTACAAGCATAACATCAAGTTACTTTTTTACATTATCATTAAGTAATTTCACAAAACAAGTGTTACGTCTCGATCAATGTAATACCAGTACACAAATAGTAAGGTTTGAAATGTTATTGCGATTTATTTTAATTCAAACATACAGAATTTTCTTATTCTTGCAAAATACAAAAGCCATATACCATATTTTAAGATGCCTATGTGGGATTTTCAATGCGAAATCTTAAACGCGCTAAATTTCACTTTTACTGATTTCTTGTTTATCGTCGTCATGGTAATATCGATTTTACCAGAAAATATATCTAGCAAAACTTCAATTCAAAACCAGTAAGTGGTGAAAATTTCACGTTGATCTGACTTGGAGAAGACCGCTTAAAAGCGATTGAAAAATGTTGGTATGGTCTCCAGAAAACTGTATCGAACCACTTTAATGCAACCAAAATTCTATGTGGGAAACATGTCAAATTAATAGAAGCCTTTCTTGGCCATTGTTCTCGAGTTTCACGATTGGATGAAATCTTGTAGCACAAAAGAAAAATCACTTTAAAATAAAGTTCCAGTACATTTTATTTCAAAAACATGTTGTTCATAGGTTGATGCATTCTCAGTAAAATCTAAACGATCTTATGTGTAGCCTGTGACAGCCGGAGGAAGCGGCTGTCACAGGCTATCTTATGTGAGGAAAGCGAAATGCCGCGGAACAATAGAGCATTGGCTACTTCTTACACGCATTGTTATTTAATTGTATCATGTTTTGCAACTCTAGCAAAAAAATATTTGCAATTTACGCATTTTCCCGATGAATTTGCTTTCCGAAATATTGTATCGAAAGTCCGAGGGTTAAATGCTTATAATTAAATTCAAGCTCGTGCATGAATACGAAACGCTCAAAATATAAATTATTAAGATCCTTCGCCAAAAAATTCAAAGAGGCAAGACGTTTTTTACATATAAGACTTTAAAGCAAAGCTGAAAACAGCGTATTTTTTGTTGAGTACAATATTTCAGCTGGCCAGACCAGCCTTCTTCAGGTACAAGATGTTACTAAATAAACAATATCCCGGGACAATATGTTATCCGATGTTATATACATGGAGAATTTCGCAGTTATAGAAGAATTAAGTAATACAGGACCCATTGTTAACACGTTTAGTTATAATCCTACTGCGGTCTCCGAACACTTCCTTGCCAGTGATCATACTCTAGGATCATATGATCCTTATACCACTCGAAAAATTATATACCAAAGAGGGTGGCAAAGGGGGGTACCGATCACGCATCACGCCGAATTTTTAAGTGAAATCACGCATCACGGAGAAAATTTTTAAGCAATCACGCGTCACGTAAATAAGGAGTAATCCGGCATTAAAATGGTAACAAAACAACGTAGAGTCTGCGTATGCCTACCTATTGAATGCATTGATATTGTATTCAGTTTTTCTTTTTGGAAGGATTGCATGTTAATTCATGAATCTTAAAATGAAATAAAGGGTGTTCACTTGACGGTCCTAGCACAAATCCAACTAGCGCGTGGTGTGGTTGTTATGTCCTTTGTTCACTCGGTTTTTTGGCTGGTTTGACTTTTACAGTTTAGCCCTGACTAGTATATCTTATAAAAGATCTACCCCTCTTGTATGAAATAAGGGGAGGCTCTTTATAGATTTGTGTTAGTGAAGGTTGCGATTCTATTAAATGCCTTTTGTCCATGAGGATCCAGGGGCAGATCTAGGGGAGGGGGAGGGGTGCAGGGGGTGCCCAGTTGTAGACCTGGATCAGTACAATAATTACTTGTATAAAATCAGAAAACGGCAAACTGATCCTTACGGCAAGGCGATGAAGGAGTAAATAAAAGAATAAAACAAAATTTATATTTAAACGAATTTGCCCAATATTAAATTATTTTTCATAATTTCAAACTCTTATTTGTAACGAACTTTTAGTTTTAACTTCATTTTTCATTTTTCTGTTAGCCCCTGAAGAAGGTTTGTTTTCAAACCGAAATATTGGGCAAATTCGTTTTAATATATATATAAATTTTGTTTTATTCTTTTATTTACTCCTTCATCGCCTTGCCGTAAGGATCAGTTTGCCGTTTTCTGGTTTTATTGAGAGCTGACTTTTCTGTCAGAATATTACTTCTGAGAGCACCTTCTCAATGAGATTGTTAGGGTAGCCTCTTAGCCGAAAGTTTCCTTTGAAAAGTTCGTTCAATTCTGAGGAGTCTAAGGGCCTCTACTTGTCACCCTCTCTCGGTGGGTGACAAGATTTAAAGTGCGTGTATTTCTTCTTAGCATTATCGGCTTTATTTCGTTTTGCTTGTCTTTTGCGGTCAATGTGTTTCTTATTCAGGTGTTTTCGTGTATCTGAGACCTTCCGTTTAATTTCTTATCAAGACTCAGGATCACTCAGGGAGCACACGAGGATGAGATTCAACATGTTTATTATTGGCATTCTCAAGTTCTGACATGTTTTTCACTACTGAGCGCGAATTGTTTCTGTATGAGCTGGTCTCTCTCTTGTACATTTACAAGTGGCTTAGTGCCTTGTTCTTAGGCTGATTGACATATTAGTTTCGTTTGGCTTAGTAGCCTACTCGCTCTTCTTCTTTGATTTGAATAAATGTTACGATAGTGGAATTTGATTGGCGCTCCTAGTAATTTCTGTTCAGCCTGACATGTTGCCTGCTTTCTTATGGTTCCGATTTCCTTTTTGAATTCTTCGTCGGGTCTGATAAGTGCGCTTTGGCGTTGTAGCGCAACGTCTTAGGACAGGTCTCTTCTACCCTGTGAGCTTCGAGTTTTCTGATTGCGTTTTCTGATTTCTCGATTCTGTCGTCCTCGTCGTGCCAGGAACGCTGGACCCACCACAAACATCAAAGGTCAAGAAAAGACCGGACAGACCTTCAATTAGACAATTTACGTTGAATCCTTTGAATGCAACCTTTCTAGTTTTTCAAAGAACGTCGAAAGCATTCACGTATCACGGAAAAATAAAAGGTAAATCACGCGTCACACGCTTCTAAAATAGGAAATCACGCATCACGCTGCGCTATCTGATCACGCATCACGCCGTTAATTTGGGCACAATCACGCATCACGCGGTTAATTTTGGGGCAATCACGCGTCACGTAAAACCCCTTTGCCACCCTCACCAAACGCGACTCTATTAGAAAGGCTCGTGAAGCATTTCTTATTCAATTAGGTAAAACTTTACAACCTGCAGGCCTTAACAAACGCGATGATATGTAAGATTATTATTTCCGTTTTAGTTACCTTCGTATTTTTCTATAGTTTTTAACATCACGTAGTCACTGCATGTAATTTCCGGCCACTATAAATACCATGTAAGCTCGAGTTTTCCGCAATAAACCTGAAGAAGGCTGGTGTTGGCCAGCCGAAATATCGAAATCACGCCTTTACAAGCCTGTTCCAGGCTCTCAGATAGTGGAGGCAAGCAAAAATGTTGGTAGCGAAGAAAAAACGAGTGGGGACTGGGGAGAGGAAGAAGGAAGGAGAGCCTGTGAGACTTTCTTTTAATACCAACAACAACAACAACAACAACAAACAAAACTTTATTAGATATATAAACTTAAGTACAGTTCCCCCGCAAATTAGCAAAAACGCTATTCGAGGCAGGGAAAAGTAATGTAATTGAAAATAATAAAGGTTAGACAATATAACAAAACAGAATCTGATCTGTAGAGTTACAGAGCCTCTTCCGCCCACTTTTGTCACTTAATTGGATAATTGGATTTCTGCTGTCAAGATGTCCATCTGTCAATTTACCGAAATCATTCTCAGATTTCTCGCGCGAGTAGATTGCGCAAGCCCCGTCCGTGAGCATGTGACGATTGTTATGTCTTCGCACCACAGGGTGCCCACACAAACTGTGTGACCGTTGTTCGTATTTTTAGATTTAGAGGAAATGTATGGGAATATCGAAAAGAGGGGGACATTGGGGATTTGCGGTGTTGCGATGTTGCTCATTTTTAACCCGTGAATATACGCGCATGCGTAATGAACGGGTTATCGGTAACGACGACAGATATGCAAATGAGTCACTCACTCGCTCACTCCTTCCATCAGCTGTAAACTTAGTGACGTAATGCTTTGTTACGAATGCGTTTTGTAACAAGAACAGCGTGAATCCAGCGATAACAATAACTAAATTGGTGTAAACGAATATAAACAACAATAAGCTTAGAGATGTTTCGCATTTGGAGTCTTAAATGCAACGTCAAAATCGATCTGAAAGGAATTTTCAACTGAGACACGCGTTTTGATGGTTATCTGTCTTCAAGTAATAAACTTTATGCCAAATTTTATTTGTAAAATAAAGTGGTGTAAATGGCGATGGCGAGTGGTGTAAATGGCGGACTTACAGCCGAAAGGCCCAGGTTCGAATCTCGCTCGGGGCGTTATTTTTTTTTTCTTTTTTTTTTTTTTCTTTCTTCTTCGGACTGAACATTATGAAAGTGATGTACTGTATTTTTATTTTTTGCGTTTGTCAAAAATCCTTAAGTCTAATTTAAAAAAAATATATTGAACCGTGACAGAGTGAAAACATAAGCTTACCGCAATTATTGCCTTACGCGTTAGCATTTCAAATTCACGGGTTGGCTCTAAGGAGCCTTTGATTTTATGCGGTGTTGCGGTGAATAAAATCCCAGCTTGTGGTGTTGCGGTGATCTCAAACCCTACGGTGTGCGATGTTTGCGCTTTAAAGTCTGCGGTGTTCGGTGGAACGAAATTATCTGCGGTGTTGCCGTTTCCTGTTTGACCCTTGTCCGATCTAAATTTAACCTCTATATGTTATTTATTCCGTACTTATTTATGAAAAGCACGTACCATTATGTTTCATTTGTAACAAAAAGCAGTCCAATACCGTCTAGTTAATCTTCAATACGCTGCCGGTCTCCAATCCTAAGCCGTTTTCATTTATAAGTAACTTGAAATAAATATATATTGCGGTGACGGTGTTTTGTCGACTTTTCTTGCGGTGATGCGGTGTTCGGTAATTTTTTTTGCGGTGTTGCGGTGTTCAGAGCCCCCCAATGTCCCCCTCCGAAAAGGTTCACTTATCGTAATATACTGCGATGAATATTTACATACAAGATCAAACTAAACGTATTTTTACCTGAAGTGTTGTGTGGTGTCATTCTTGTAGCTGAAAACGGCGAATTTTAGCGATTTGAAGGGTTTTGCATCGGACGTTTACCTGAGCGTATAGTAGAGAGACAAGGGAGGAAAGCTCGATTTTGGACCCCTCCAGCGCCGAGACGATTTTCACCAAGAAATTCCCATCGCACGGCTTCCAAAGCCCGCACCAGGCAAGCTGAAATCCAGAGGTTTCTTCTCGTACCATTACATTTAAAATCCGTCCAAAACTCGAAGCGCTAGACCCAAAATAATATCGAGAAATCCAGCATTCGAAGCTCGAAAACTCCGCGGCTGGTAAAATGTGTGCGGCCTCCAACAGTCACGCCGTTTGCTCCTTTCTGATTGGATGATAACAAACAATGCCCTTTCATAAATTCGTCTCGCGGGAGGGGAAGCAGGGGCGAATAAGCAGCGAATAACCAGACTGGGGTGAAGCGAATGGCGTCCTGCTGGGCTCATTCCATCACGCGCCATTCGCTTCACCCCGGGATAGTAAGTGTAAAGTTCGCTGCTGATTATTTGCCCCTGCTTCCCCTCCCGCGAGACGAATTTATGAAAGGGCATTGTTTGTTATCATCCAATCAGAAAGGAGCAAACGGCGTGACTGTTTGAGGCCGCACACATTTTACCAGCCGCGATGTTTTCGAGCTTCGAATGCTGGATTTCTCGATATCATTTGGGGTCTAGCGCTTCGAGTTTTGGACGGATTTTAAATGTAATGGTACGAGAAGAAACCTCTGGGTTTCAGCTTGCCTGGTGCGGTGTTTGGAAGCCATGCGATGGGAATTTCCTGGTGAAAATCGTCTCGGCGCTGGAGAGGTCCAAAATCGAGCTTTCCTCCCTTGTCTCTCTACTATACGCTCAGGTAAACGTCCGATGCAAAACCCTTCAAATCGCTAAAATTCGCCGTTTTCAGCACAAGAATGACACCACACAACATTTCAGGTAAAAATACGTTTAGTTTGATATTGTATGTGAATATTCATCGCAGTATATTACGATAAGTGAACCTTTTCGATATTCTCATACATTTCCTCTAAATTTAAAAATACGAACAACGGTCACACAGTTTGTGTGGGCCCCCTGTGTTCGCACTCCGCTTCTTCGAATCTCGAAGTCCATATGCGGCATATTTTGCAAGAAAAACGTAGCATGTAGCGGAACAAAGATTCCACGCGTTTCTTTATTTAGTGTCACCAAAAACAAGGAATTAATGGCTTTTACTGGGCACGAGAGTTTGTTGTTGGCCGATGTTGTCGCTTCACTTGCCCACAGGATTGCAAGGCACGAGCAGCTTTCCAATATCAGTTATCTGACTTGTGCGAGAACGATCACTCGAATTCAGGGAACGTTGTTATAAAAGGTGACAGGCCTAACACAAATCCTGCTGTCGCTAAAAACATTTTAGCCCAGCTTTAGAATAAGTCTATCCCAAGTAAGTGCCTGAGAGATAGTTCCTTTTGGATCAAAATAAAGATTTAATAGGCCTGTTGTTCTAAATGTTGTCGTTTCTTTGATCTTAGGAAAAATCTCTAGCTGTGATACTGACAGGAGGAATTTACGCTTTCCAGAGCCGTTTAGAATTATTTATGAGTTATGCGTCGTTTGTTTGCTAGCTCTTGGCATAACAGTGGAGTTTTTTTTGGTTCACTTGTATGTTATATGATGAATCACGAAATGCCCTTTTTGAGAAAATTATTAAACAAAATAGATTATTTCAAAAATTGAATTATCATGAGAAGGTTTTATTTCTTTTCAACAATACTGACCCATATATTAGCAGGTTGACTGCTGCTTTTGTCACACAAGCAATGAAAACAAGAGCAAAACATAGTCAGTAATACTCGTCATTGTTTGAAAAATACATGAATATACATTTTATTCTACTTAGATTTCTTCATTGTAATTAAACTAATTTTAATTTCCTTATTGTAATTGATTCGGTAAAACCATGTATAGAAATGGGAATACTGAAATAAAGTTGTTGTTGTTGTTGAGCTACAAGATCTTAAGTAGGAATTATTGCTTATTGTATTTTAGATATTTTATTATACACACGACCCCACAAGCTAGTGAAGCTTTAAACTTTTATCGTGTCTGAATAAAAGTTTATGTTTGTTTGTTTGTTTGTAGGATCAGTTCATTTCTCATTCCGTGATTTAATGTGAGCGCAAGTCTGCGGTTAGCACCTTTGCAGTTAGCATAACTTGCGAGATAGTGTTTCTTCATCACGGCTAAAAGAGTATAAGATCCAAGTCTTATGCGATAGTCACGGTCTATATTGGAATAGTGGCATCTTGCAATTTCTTTTAGCTCCTCACAGTTTATTCTGCGTTTAAGTTGATGTGTTTCACGGAGCTAGGCAGTACCTCCATTGTCAGAAGTATGGCGTCATGGCATCCGGTTTGAAATATTTGAATCTCCAGTCAGAAACGGAAAGAGCTGAAATATTAAACTCTTCCCAAAACGGGTCGGCAGAACCGCACATGCATCTTTTCCACGAGCCAGGTTTACAAGACACGTTTCTTGCTCCTTCCTCAGCGACCTTACTTCTAGGAAATCCAGGAGACATTCTTTCAAAATAGCACATAACTCGGATTCCACGAATCGCGCGCGTGAACCGTGTTCACCATAATGCTGATTGACATGAGTGATTCAGATTACGCGTTTTGCGGGTGTTGACGCTATCTGTCAAAATTGACCAATCAGAGGGTATACCAGGAGCTGGTATACCAGAAGCGGTCCGTTAAGGAAAGTCTTACAGGCTCTCCTTCCGCCCCTTCCCCCACCCCCACCCCCACCCCCCCCCCGCCCCCTCGTTCTTTCTTCGCTCGCTCCGACATTTTTCGCTCGCCCCCACTATCTGAGAGCCTGAAACAGGCTACGCCTTTACATGTTGTTTGACCAGTCCTTGCAGTATTTTCTAATACAGGATGTGACGAAATCGGAAACTAAAACGAAAACGTATTACATTTCATCACGTTTGTTCATGCCGTGTGGATCTAAAGTATAAGATATGATTCCCTGGCTTTACGTATCGAGTCACGGGAAGTGTGAATAGTTTCTAAAGGAATTAGTTGCATGTCGGAGTTGAATGGTTAGGATTAGAAAGAAAATGTTCCGCAGCAGTAGTTGGTTTAGATCTGATGTTGGTCTTGTCAACTGACCGTCTGTGTTCGTTAAATCTGTCTCTGAGTCGTCGTTTAGTTTTCCCAATATACTGCTTGTGACAGCGAGTGCATTGTATCATATACCGGTAAATGAGGTTTCTAGTATTACAAGTTATGTGAGAGGTGATAGAATGCGTTTCGCCAGTAGAATAAAAAGTGTAATGTTGAAGACCGTTAGTAATGTAAGGACAAGTAGCACAATCTTGTCCACAACGGTAAGAGCCAAGCGGAAGATTAGATTCATTAGATGTGTTTTTAGGAAGTTGTGATTTAACTAGAAGATCACGAAGGTCTTAGAGCTGCGTCTGTAAGCAACGAAAGGAGGATATTTGAAGATGGATTTGCAGCGGTCAGAGGAAAGTAAGATGTTGGCCTTAAGATAAAAATCTTAATCAGTTAATAAGGATTTTAAAAGCACTTTTTAAAAGCCAATTCTTCAGGAAAAGGAAAACTAATGTCAATTTTGGAGACGAACTTTTTATTATCGAATTGTATTTAGCATGTTACAATAACAACGTTTATTTATACTGTAAATTACAAGAGGGAAAGCTATTATATAATATAAAATTTATGGAGTCAATATTTTAATAAAGCAAAATTTCGAGGACGCCCTATAAATAAACCTGACCTTGCTATGTAGGCTACGTTTTGCATAGTTAAAAACAATATTGTGGGCAAAGGGATTCAAACTGGTCATTTGTTTGATGCCATTATCGAGCATCACCTAAACCAGGATTGGTAGTATTGTACCATCAAAGTGTATATATAAGTACTGGAGAATGCTGGAACTATTACCAACCACCCTGAAGGCGATACCAAAAAATGTCTTAGCTTCCCGTCTTTCAGTGTAGAAAAGAGAATCTGAAAAGTTCGTAATCAAATTCAGAGACGAGTGTTTAGTCTTTCATTTTATATAATAATAATACCTTTATTAAAGTGTAAAAGTTATTTAGCTATTAGTTAGCTAATTGAGGACACTGTTACTAAAAATTGATTTAACTACTATGTGTGTACAATAAATTAAAGATAAAAAAAATTATGTACAAATGCAGTAATCAATTAAAACATAAAAGCATACATGAAGTAACGCGTAACACGTGTGGCAGAGAACGTGACGGATGTTCATATAGCAAGTAAAGCTGGGAGATTCATAAAAATAGTGCAGCTGAGAACAATTTGGGAATAAGTTGTCATCTGTTTTATAGTGCAAGTGCTTATTTTAATTCGATAAAATGGTGTGAAACCTTTATTTTGTAGATTTCCGAGTTTCTTTCGTGGTTTTCAAGAACTAAAAGTATTCGTCAGCTCAGTTTCGAATGCCGGAGCGCAGGTATGACGCAATTTAATAAAACAGATCCGGAAATGACATTCCAAGCTAAAAATACAGCTCATTAATATAAAAGGAGAGTAACTTGTTGTTGAAAGCCACGAGTATAAAGGAGGAACTTTGATCTCAGAACCTCAACGACATACTGTTTGAAGTTGACTCGTTAAAATGAGTAGCAGTACACTGATCGAGGTATTTGGTCAAATCGTGTTCCGTTTTACACGAGGATTGACGGAGCACTACAATCCAGATGAACCTGAATTCACGTCAGAGATTTTTGGTTACAATCCCTTAGAGAGCACGGGTCGAGAATGGTACTGTCAACCTGTCGATGAGCTTATTTACGAAGAATACAGCGACAGAGAAGCTGCAAACTGGAAATTTCTAGCGCCCAGCACCAGTCTTAATGTCAGGGTTATCAACGCGTGTTCAACAGAGGAAGAAACACAGGAAGACCAGCAAGATGAAGACAGAGCAATGGCTTGGAAACAACTGAGACCTTCTGCTCTCCAAACAGTCTGTAAATCAATGTACATTGGAGCTTTCATTTCGCTTCTTGTCGCTACATTTATAGGTACATTATACACGCTAATATCTTACGTGCGTTATGAAACTTACTTGTCTTACAGGCTCGACTGCCAAATTCACTCAAATGACTTGCTTTCAGTTAAGCTACAATGGACGAAAACAATTTCTGGAATAATCGAATGTAGCTTCTTTTATATCTGGTGGTTTACCATTCTGCTTTTCCTTTTTCGCCCATTTCAGTTAATAGGGGTGAAAGGAAAACTATTTCTGACTTGTTTTCTTTTTTATTGTTTGGACGCACTTTATCGTATTGCTGTACAAGCCTTATCGCTATCTCATGTCATATTTTCCAACTTTTTAACATGGTTTCCACTAAACGCGGTATTTGTCATTTGCATATGTTTGCAACTGTATATGGTGACGAATCATTTCTGCTTCCGTTCAAGAAAAAAGAAACTGACTTTGTTCTTCCAAATGCTCGTACCAAGCTACCTTCCACTACTTTATGGACAGATCGGTCAGTACTTTGTTTATCCAGCATACAACACACAAAAGACGAATGAAGGGAAACTGTTAATCGCACTCTTTGCTCCACTCATTGGAGTTGTGATTAAAGTAATCTCTCGAATCTGTGTTCAGCGGTTATATCACATTACACATCCGGGGTATTCATATGTCTCATTGCTGCCGTTTCATTATGGGGCTGCGATAATGTTTCGAGTTTTGCAAGCAGAACTTGACAGTTTACAATCCATCGCTATTCTAGGATTAATCCACGGCGTTGCTGAAGTCATAGAACGAAGCACAATGGTTTTGATTGATCACATTTGTTATCGGCTGTGGAAAAGAAAATCCGCTCCTTGGGGAAGTTTTCGTACTCCTCGTCGTGAGAGACTAATGGCTGATATCGCTATCATGAGCATGATGTCTGAATCAACTGCTATAGTGTCTGTTAACGGATTTATATACATGTATCAATTTATTTGCCTGCAAGACAGGTCCATTTTGCAGCTACTACACACGTTTGCCATGTATACTTCAGTTCCGCTTGTAATTGAGTGGTTCTTCACCAGTGTGTCTCTAGCGATCGAGACTCGCTATCAGAATATGGCTGTCATGGCTGTTTGGCGAAGACGATGGAAAAGACACACTTTAGTGGCGATTGTAAATGTAGTGCCCTTAGCTTTATATACTAGCGAAGACCTTTTAAAACTTGTACGTGGTCAATTGAGTGAAGTTTGTCGTAAGACTTGCAGAATGCCATTTACTTGAAATTACAAAATTACAATTTTTAGGTTATTGTGAAATGACCCCGGTAGGGTCGTACCTCTCATAAACCTCTAGTTTCATTGGCCGTTCTAAAACAGTACCTGCTATTGTTTATAGGGATAGGGGCATTGTTTAGGTCATTCATCTATTGTTTTGGTGAGCCAATAAAACAACTCGTTCAAAGGAGGTACGACATGACCCCATTGTGAGGGGCTCGGCCCGCTTTAAATTTCTTTCAATCACATAGTTGATCAAGTTTGTACCTGGTGCCTTATGTTATGTTGCCTACTCAGCAGCATTATATGACCACAAAGATACCCTTGATTTATGCTTTTAGTGCTTATAACTAAAAACCCCGGGTCGGTGATTTCCACTTTTTATTATCGAATTGTATAAAAATTAACTTTAAATTAAAGGGGTATTCTCCGCAGATATAGCAAAATTTCGCTTACCTCATTTCCACGTTATATCGCCAAATGCCACCAAATATACAACAAAAAAGATAAAATTAAAAGATTCTAGAGAGGAAAACAGTAAGCAGTAGTTTGAAGATAAAGTGCAGGATTGCCAGAGGCGGATCCAGGGGAGGGGTTGAGGGGGTTGCAACTTTTATTTGTTTGGCTCTTCATAAAAATAATAGAATAAAATTGTTTTATACGTTTTATTCCACCAATTAACTGATTGTCAACTTAGGAAAATATAATGTACATTTCGCGACAGTAGGACGTTAACATGTGAAAAGATCGTCTCGGGATCCATCCAATCGATCATTTCAAAAAATCTGTAGCTATTTCCCTTCTTGATTCCCTGATTATTCAAATGCAAGACCTATTTTCTGACGAGGATCGCCACGCCTCCCACCTGCTTTATCTAGTACCATCAATCATAGTCAATAACACCCTGGAGCTATCTGATGCAACAGAAGGCATGTTGTACTGGGAGAAAGACCTTCTAAATCCCTTGGGAATGAGCTGCGAATATGGCAAACTATGTGGCAGTCAGCAGAGAAAGAACTTCCAAGCAATCTTCTTCTAGCACTTGTCGCGTGTGATGAGGATGCTTTTCCAAACATCCATCGTCATCTCCTCATTGCATGCACCCTACCAATCAGTAGTGCTGAAGCTGAGCGGTCCTTTACGCTCATGAAACAGATCAAGACCTGCTCCAGATCAACGATCGATGTTTGAAGAGCGCTTCTCAGATCTCGCTGTTATTGCTATGCATTACTCTGAGAAATTCGAGTAGACGAGATATACGAGATATACGAGGGCTTTGTAAAGGCTCATCCAAGAAGACTCTTTTAGGCTACATCCTTCGATTTATCAGGTATGTAGAAAAAGGACAAATTGCTATCGTTGTTTCTGCTGTCCCTGCATTATGCATTATTATTATTATTATTATTATTATTATTGGTTTTCTGGTTGAGAAATAAGGTAAACTCCAGATTTTATATACTGCCTTCACAAACGCTTTCCGAGTCTCAGGAGTGCTGGAAATGGCGTTTTAGAGGGTACAATCAGAAAAATGTTCCGGGGGGGGCATGGACCCGGAACCCCCTAGAAGCTCCGCCTGCGACGCTCGCCATCCTCGCCTATGGCGTCGAAAGTTATTAAGGTGTACAACCCCCCCCCCCCCCCGCCCTTTCAGGGATTCCTGGATCCGCCCCTGATTGCATGGCTGGAAGTGGATTACAGTTCGTCAAATTTGATTTCGTGACAGGCGGTCAAGAAATCAAAATTGCCATTCTTGTGTAATTTTGACTTTTTAACCGGAATTTGTCTCTTTATTTAATATTTCTTTGTTTTCATCCCTTCTGTTAATTTTAAGCCCCTGGCCATAATCATGAAAACACAATTTTTCAGCCAGGACATTGTCCCTCTAAAATAAAACGTTTTGCAAAGTTTTAAAAAATTGCAATTGTGGGAAGGGTTCAAACGGGGCATTTATATATAAGCTTTCGACAACCAGTCTGTTGTCTTCATCGGATAAAAATGTAAAAGAAGATGAAACGCAACAAATTTTAATCAATATAAGAAATGACACTTATAAATTACAAAAATATAAAGAATGAAAAAAAATTTAAAAAGAATGCCGAAAGTGCTAGTATTAATGTTTGCTATATTGTTTCGGAAGCGGGCATAAACTGTTGAAATAAATTATATGAAAAGTCTTTGCTAAGTCTTCTAGCAGACGTAGAAGGCCATACTTACTACTGTCTTATTAATTATTAAGAGAAGCAATTTGCTAAATGTATCATTCGTCAGAAAACACAGGATAATAGTGACACAATTGCAAGGACCGCCAAAAAAATTCTTAAACTGTCCAAAATAACCTTAGAATAACAGTTGTGAAATGATATATATGAAATAAATCATATATGAACTGCGGAAATGAAATGAAATGAAGAATGATCCTCGCAGTTGTGAACGCAATTAAAGCAATTGCGAAAAGAAGCCTGAAAAAAATTCAGGACTTCAACGGGGTTCGAACCCATGACCTCGCGATACCGGTGCGATGCTCTACCAACTGAGCTATGAAGCCACTGACGTTGGGAGCAGGTCAATTGTAGGTTCGTATGTTCCCGTGAAAGGAGTGAGTATGAAATGATATATATGAAATAAATCATATATGAACTGCGGAAATGAAATCAAATGAAGAATGATCCTCGCAGTCAGTGGCTTCATAGCTCAGTTGGTAGAGCATCGCACCGGTATCGCGAGGTCATGGGTTCGAACCCCGTTGAAGTCCTGAATTTTTTTCAGGCTTCTTTTCGCAATTGCTTAAATTGCGTTCACAACTGCGAGGATCATTCTTCATTTAATAACAGTTGTGTTATGTTGTTAAAATTTCACAGTAACAAATAGAAGTCATTCACTGATTATAAAACAAAATACGAGGTTGATTATAAAATACGTTATTATAGGAAATTAACGCTCCATGAAATTAACGCGAATCGTTAAAATTCGCGTTAATTTAAGTCGCGTTAATTTTGTTGAGCGTTAATTTCTGCGACGTTAATTAAAAGCAGCGTTAATTTCCGCACTCTTAATTTCCAATATTTTAACCCCAATTTTGGAATCTGTCCAGACATTCTTGACACCTAAAAAGCAATGACTACAAGCTTTCTTTCTTTTCGTTTACCCTTTATTTTAATCTTTCACAAAAGCTAAAGTGAAGGTTTACAATATTTCAAGTCATCTTTATCGTTGTTGCTGTCAGAATACGAGACTTCCTCTGTTTTCTCTTTCAAAATCGCCAGACTTCTCGAATCGCTCCATTGGACAGCAACGACCATTGATATTTCAAGGCCTTCTTGCTTCACTGAAATAACTCTTCCTGTAAATTTGGCTCCTTGTTCCAAAGCACACATAACGACACAGTTCTTTTGGTACGTGACCAACAACAACAGGCGCAAATGTTCCCCGCAAAGTCACCAATCCTGACACAGCAAAGCGAACATTGTTGTGTTCTCTTTTGAATGTTACCTTCTATTTGTAGATATGGCTTCCAACAACTTAGCTTACTTACTTAGCTTTATAACAACTTATGTGAATTTTTTTTTGCATCCACCATCCACCAACTGTGTCTCAATCGCGTTAATTTCCTTTATTGTGAAATTCTACCTCCTCTTTCGCGTTAATTTTCTTTATTCGAAAGTCGTTTTCCCATAAATTCGCGTTAATTTAAGTCGCGTTAATTTCCAATACCTTAATTTCATGGAGCGTTAATTTCCTATAGTAAGGTATGTTAAGTTTCATATACTCGTTTACCAGACGTGAAACTCATTCTGGAGTTACAGATGAAACTGCCTTCGAGTTACGTGAGGCTGGGCTCCTTGTGGTTAGACATGTTCAGTGGCAAATGCAAACGTTTAGCGAAAGAAATTTATCCTCCGAATTTACCAGCTGCTTTCACCTTTCCGAAATTCCCAGCTGACCCCCCGTGGGGGGGGAACTCCCATATATACGCTATATAGGTATGTGCCGCCCGATAGGGTAGGGTTTTTGAGGTGCTCAGTCCTTAAATAGAGTATCCTTTTTGGTAGTTTTGGTATTGTGATCCTTAGATATTCCTTAGATAGGGTCACTAAACTGCAGTATCCACCCCAACGCGCAAAACGAAAAAAATATGGTCTGTTAAAACTGAGCTTTAAAAAGAGTATCAAATCTCGATTTACTACCCTTAAATAGGGTCAGGGTTTGAGAACCTTGGCGGCACACACCTATCCTAAATTGTCGGGAGTATCCCCCCCCCCCCCCACCCCCCGGGAGCTGACCTTAGTTCGTACCCAAAACGACATTTTGCATCCCTCGGGAAACAAAAGGAGTTAAATTTGGCGATGTTACAAAAGTTTGAGACGACATTTTACTTAAGAAAACTCTAGTTTTTAACATGACTATAAGGCTTTTCGAACAGCTTTCCACGATCGAAACGATTCGTTATGTGCTCCGGGTTAAAGACGTGTACTTTTATTTATAACGGAATGACTTGGCTGACTTGGCATCGTCTTCTCTTTGTATAAACAGCCTGCCATGGACGTTTCTGGAAGTTAGCCCTCTTACTCGTGGTATTTTAAACGGCCGATTTGTTTGCTGGTGTTTGCCAGCTTATGTGGCAAACATTAATTATGTATATTCTAATCTGTATTACAATTCAAACTTTTTATATTTCTCTTACTCATTATATGTCCTGATAAAAGAAGTCCTTTGTAATTAGAATGATTCATTTCGATTCATAAGTTGAGTTGGAGAAGAAGCCAAAGGGTCCAGGTGATTAGAAAAGGTAAAGTGGTCTTTTCCCGTTTAAAGTCGAGTCCCTGTTCATCGTTCAGGTTCTAAGTACTGTCCCTGTTGTTTCAGGTTCTAATTGCAATTCCTTCAGTTTATACTGCATGTATAACTACGATCATATTTTCTTTAATTCTTTTTCTCACAGTTTATATGAATTTATTGTCATATACACATTGTCAAAAAAGTGTAATTGTTTTGGAAATTCGTAAAGCAGAGTTACAATGCGTACGTTTGAGTTTGGAGAATTTGATCCTGATAAGTACCTTCATTTATGCAAAAATGTTTATTTTAACAGAGACAAGAAGATATGAAGATATAAAGGGAGATCGAGCCACAGCAATTTTTTATCGATTTCTCAAAGACACAAGGCAACAACTTGAAAATTTAATCTGAACTTTTCAAGTTGCAATCCATTTCTATCCTCACCATCAATCCGCCGCTAAAATCACACATCAATAGTTTCAGTGCATTAATATAGTAACTGTTAACAAAACTGGATCACTAATTTTAAATTAACTATGGTACAAGCTTGTAGTATCACAAGCTTGTGATACTACAAGCTTGTAAAACTACAAGCTTGTGATACCACAAGCTTGTGATACCACAAGCTTATGATACCACAAGCTGCTTGTGATACCACAAGCTGCTTGTGATACCACAAGCTTGTGATACCACAAGCTTGTGACATAGTCTCCTTAAGGTGTCCTTGTCATACAATTTTGGCTCATGAGATTTAGCAGTAAGGATGCCAACATATTTATGCTTAATCATCAGATGTCATTTTTCTGGTTGTTGTTGGTGTTGTTCGTCTACCGTTGAGAAAGATAACTACTGATGAAAATAACTTTAGATAGAATGGCAAACTCTCATATTACACAGTTTAAAATATCATAAAAAGATGGGATAACAATAGGTCGTGCATAGAATCAAATTTGTCTATTTGTGAGTTCTTCTCTGACTAATAAGACCAATTTCTGCTTTGAAAAAAAAAAACGTTTAAATTCCGGACACTGATGATCGATAGAGACACATGGTAGTGCGGAACGATCTTTTCTTGATGCTCTTCTTTCTTTGGTTGTTGAGTTGTGTTGTTGCTCAAAGTGATGTATTCCTTCATGAGTACGACTTCGCCAAGCAGATCTGTCTGTTTCTAGTACTTCTTTTGGTAGAGGCCGTTGCTATGGCAACAGACCATCTAAAGAATGGCAAATTGATCAATTATTTAATATTTCGAGTTTCCCTTGGTGAATATTTTTAATACTTTTCTATCTTACGGGAAGGGTTAAAGCCAACGTTTTGGAAGGGAAAATATATGGTCGTTTAGACGGTTTCCCCAATATCACGGAATTTCGTATATTTAATAATTTAACTTAATTGCTCTGACAATAAAAGAGTATGTGGAAGGTAGTGTTAGTATCTCAAAATGCTCGAAGTTTTAGAAAAAATTCACCGAAGAAACGTGAGAAATGCTACGGTTAATTTTCCTTATTTTTGCTTTGCTGACGTCATTAAATTACGGAAAAACCTTCATTTTAGTGCAAGCACGAGCAAAATTACTAAAGCCCGCATCATCAGCGCGCATGCGGTTAAAAAACTATAGAATCAGGGATCCCTTTAATAATGTGATGTTTTCCGCCAAATTGCACCCTGTGCATTATCTAGATGACGTTTTTCTGTATTTAACGAAATCATAGTAAGTGCGTCTTATTCAATCTATAAACCTGCAGCTGAATTATAAAATATTTTACAAATGTGTTTATCTTATTCACATTCAGTTTGATTTTTAAACCAGAAATCCAGTGACGTTGCTCCAATAAGATGGAAAGGTTCTCTTGTGCCCTGCTTCTCTTCTTAATCCACCCCGCAGCAGTTTCTACAGATCAGCCTCACAATGGTGCATGTCAGGACAACAGAGATGAATTTGGTTTTGCTTTAGTTGGGCATGACTACAAAAACATTCACGCTGACAATTTTGGTCGTTGCTTCCTCGAGTGCAGTATGGATGAAAGGTGCCAAAGTGCGACTTTTCTCTGGAACACTAAAGAATGTAAAATGAAGAACGAGACAAAGAAGTCAAGACCAGCGGATTTTGTAGAAAATCCAGCTGCTACTTATATGGAAAATTCTTTCCGAGGTATGACGAATCACATTTGAGATAACTAAGTGACGTCATGTATGTCTACAGAGTGCATCTCTTATTCATAGGTCTGATTTTTGTTTTTTTTTTTTGTGGGTTCCTAATTTCATTTTAATTCTTTGGTCACTGTTTCTTGTAGCCAAGAAAGGTTCAAAAGCCTCGGTCCCAGGCCTTTCCTGCAAAGACATTTTGATAAGCGCTGACGATCAGGGGGATGGTGAGTACTGGATTGACCCAACAGCCTCAGGGGACCCCTTCACAGTGTTTTGTGACATGACTACTGATGGAGGTAAGTCGTTTCTGGAAAAATACTGAAAATATATTTTTTTTATCTCAGTGACAATGAATTTGCGAACGAGAATTGAATTACCCCGATTGGCTGAGTTTCGTGTTTTTTATTCGATGTTTTACGCTGATATATCGCTCTTGCAGGTGGTTGGCTTCTTATCGGTCGCTTTATTATGGAAACCTTGGACTCTTTCCTGGAAGAAAACCTCACATCGGATTCTTACAGAATGATCCTTCCTAAGTACAATTCCAACAAGCAGTACTTGCTACGAGATGGTTTCACTCAGTTGAAACAAGACATGGGCTTCAATCAGATACGGTTTTATTGTTTTAAGAAGACAACAGGTCGAGTGTTTCACATTATGACCAACAACGATGCCAAGGGAAAAGACGTGGTAACGTTCTTTACCACTTCTGACACCATGCCTGAAGCTTGTGACTCATTTACGCGCCTTCCAGATGACAACTCATCTCTGGCCACAAACTGCCACAAATGGGGCTATCCAAAAAAAAATCGATGGGGACATGCAACTTACCTTCACGATGCGCGACTCTTTGGCAGACCTGTTAGCTGGCAATGGACAAACCTGAAATTTCGTTTTAGTGGTGACCGTGCAATTCACTTTAATTGCGACGACGACTCAGGTGATTTGTCGCTTGATGATACATGGCAGGTTTTTGTTCGATAGGGGAATATTAGTTTAACGCTTTACCGCGGTGGGATCTCCGCTCTGCAGAGGCTCACAAGGGGGAGCAAGTTACTCCATGATAAGCGTCACAAAGTGTCCTCATCTATAAAAGTTTATTATGACACGTATAATTCTTTTACATATTAAGTTATATATAAAAAAGAAATAACTCTGTCTAATCTGATGTATTTGTTAAACAATACTTGCGTGCAATCCTGGACATACGCGAATATGGACGCAACACTTATGGACGCCACACTTAGTGGCAAACCGTCGCATGATTGGTGAGAGTGCAGAAACTTGTATTCAGTTAGAAACTCGACAAATACATAGGAGGTTAAAAAAAAGGCCGGAAATCGAGTCTTATGAATAAAACAAATTTTAGTTCAGGTTATCCGAATTAATATCAGCCAAGGGATCTTTCTTGAGGGTACTGCCTACACAGGTATGCAGAGATTTTAAACTTTGATAATCAATAATTGCAATATACAGCATTACTACTATACATAAAACAAATTGAAGAATTGAGTGCTAAATTTTACTAATCATATGATTGTACATACACCGTATGGCATAACATTTTGGGGTTGAAATTTTTTTAGCATTGAAGTCAAAGATATCAGTATACCTCACTATATTGACACGGTTAAATTGAATACCAGTCTGCAAGTATCAATTCCAAACTCCAGGTTTTTTCAAGTTTTACAGTTTTTTGTTATTAGTACACACTATTGACAATGAAAGAAAAAATAGGTTAAAATATAGGTAATACGTTCAGTACATAAGAAGGGAAGAGGATACAAATTTTTAGAGAAACAATGCAAATATGTGCACAGTGAGTAGACCAAAGTAGCTGAGTTACGCTTTCCACTGGTTACTGCCACGTGTAGGCTAATTGTCGGCTAATTAAATAAATAAATTAAATACTTAACTGCAAGTATTAGTTCTCAGCAAAATAAATAATTACAAAGAAAGAGATGCGTCCTGCATAATGCTAGAATTAGCAATGTCGATAAGTGTCATGTGTGGTGTCAAAGATGGTTATTTGTAACCTCGGTAATGAAAAGGAGAAGATGTAGTATTCATCGTGTCACGATCGAGCGTGGATTGCTGATCCTAGTAGTCCGCTTGGTGCGTGCCATATATGAACCTAGTATAATTTTACTCCACTCATTGGAGTCGTCGTGAAAGTAATCTCTCGAATCTGTGTTCAGCGGTTATATCACATTACGCATCCGGGGTATTCATATGTCTCATTGCTGCCGTTGCATTAGGGACTGCGATCATGTTTCGGGTCGTTTTGCAAGCACAACTTGACAGTCTACAATCCATCGCTATTCTAGGAATAATCCACGACGTTGCTGCACTCATAGAACGAAGCACAATGGTTTTGATTGATCACATTTGTTATCGGCTGTGGAAAAGAAAATCCGCTCCTTGGGGAAGTTTTCGTACTCCTCGTCGTGAGAGACTAATGGCTGATATCGCTATCATGAGCATGATGTCTGAATCAACTGCTATAGTGTCTGTTAATGGATTTATATACATGTATCAATTTATTTGCCTGCAAGACAGGTCCATTTTTCAGCTACTGCACACGTTTGCCATCTATACTTCAGTTCCACTTGTAATTGAGTGGTTCTTCACCAGTGTGTCTCTAGCGATCGAGACTCGTCATCAGAGACGTCATCAGAATATGGCTGTCATGGCTGTTTGGCGAAGACGATGGAAAAGACACATTTTGGTGGCGATTGTAAATGTAGTGCCTTAGCTATATATAGAATTTTCCGAATCGCGACAAATTCGGCCTCAAGTTGTATGCTGTGTATAAAAGCAACGTTCACCTCGATGGGAGAAATACAGGACTGGCTTATACACCAATAAGACCAAATGACGGAAAATGTTTGTCATGCGCATGCGTATGAAACATTTGTCTTATATTTCAATGTACCATAAGGAAAGAAGCAATTTATATTTAAATACTTTAAACAAGATAACTCCTTTCATTTAGTCATCCTACCTGCAAACCACGTTACTATTGAATGTTTTATAAATGAAGGCTGTACCACAACGAAGCCAGTCATTCTTGTGAAAACAATGTATACCTGACGTGAACATTACTAACGTGAGTAGGGTTGTAGGAGACGCTGTCGTGACACTTCAGTAAGGAAATTGCTAGATTCCATAGCTCAGAAGGAGGTCGGACACCTTATTGAGACTTATATAACGGAGTAACTGATTAGCTTTCAGTTAAGGTTAGGGTTAGCAGTTTATATAGTTAAATTTAGAACTAAGCAACCCGAGAAGCTAGGTGGTACAGTGGTACGGTAGGCTATGTAAGCCTAAGCCTAGCTGAGGTCACAGGTTCAATCCTGAGTGGGGATTTTAGATTTTCTTTTTTACACTTAAAAATTTATTGAAAATAAAATTCTAAGTGTCGACATTACGTTATATAATTACTCACGCGCATAGCGGCATGAGTCAAGGTTTCGGTAAGGTTTCCTTGTTTCCTTTTTTAGTTTTCGTCCCGCTTTTTGTAGTCACAAGTTTCCCGTATCCCGCGGGAGGACTTTCACTGGTCTGATTGGTTGACATGCGACCTCGTGATTTTCGTTTTCAAATAGCCGAGTCAAGCCACACCGGAAAAGAAATTACATTTTTCGATGGGAATTTATGTTGATATCAATTTGTGATTGAATTGTTCTTTGTGTTGTCGCTAGTTTTAGAGAAATGCTTATAAAACGTGTTTAAATTCGGTTGTAAATTCAGTCGTAATAAATTATATCTGATGACATGTAAACAAAACAAGACTTACATGTCACGCAAAATTCGTTGAGAGGGAAGGGGTGCGTGACCCAGTTAAAATAAACCATAAAACGTTCTTATGCAAGCGCATGAGTACAGGCTACCAGCTAGCCTCTTGTTCTCAATAAGTGTTCGTCCTCCTTCTGAGCTATAGAAAGTAGACTCTACCCTTCAGTAACGATGTTTTGCCGGAAGTGAGAGTAGCCGGACGTCACTAAACCGGAAGTGTAAAGGGCAAACCTATGAACCCGAAATGAACAATTTAAAATATGCGCGCATAAATTCAAGTGTAAAGGGCAAACCTATGAACCGGAAATGAACAATTTAAAATATGCGCGCATAAATTTGCATGCAAAATCGTGACACAAAAAATAATTGCGTTCGAGGAACGAGAACGCAACTCCTAATTTGTGTTCGGAGTTCTGTGTATTATTGGGTGTCCTGTGCAACTGATAAGGGAAGTTTTTTCGAGATTGCTTTGGTTCGTCGACACACATTTGCCTCGCTTTGAGGTGCTTGCTTACGTTTTGCCTCACTGACGAACTAACTCACGTGGCGAGTTCATTCATCTCATCCTTCAAAAGATTGCTGAGGGTCATTCATCTCATCCTTGCTCACATTCTGTATTTCCATGTGCTTTTCGTGCGTCCTTCTGCTTTCGAAGCTTTTTTGCAGTTTTCACCGAACTACACGCTCACAACACGCTTAGTGTGTCCTAAAACATATAAAATATGCTAATCAGTGAGAATCAAATCATGGCGATGATTCGGCTGACACGAACGAGACAAACAAACGAGAATTGAGCAAGAACAAAGGGAGACATATGTACCGCCGTGACATTCGGATGGCTTGACTGAGCTTGAATCGGACCATATTCAAGCCATCCCGTTCGAAAATTTATGGCCGGACACGAGCGAGATTCAAGCCAGAAAACGAGCAAGAATCAAGCGACGAATGTTTTTCTCACTTTGATGGAGATTATGCGGATGGATCGATGGAACGCTCGAGAAACCAAACGCGGCTTATTTATTCCCGGAAACACTCCAAACTTTCTGTGATTTTTTTAGCGCGGTGGAAAACTTGGAAATGAAGGCTGAGAGTTTAATCTTAATTTGGCGAGCGAAACTACAAAGAAAACGGAGAATTTGTATAAGCGCATAGTCTGTTTATATAAATACTTGCGAATTTCGCTTTCGCCAGCGTGATTACCGTTTTGACATATGCAAATTTGGTGCACTTTTTCCACTTTCCCCAAGCACTTTTCTTTACCGACAACTACAACAAACTTCAAAGGATTTACAAGTAATTTGTTTTTCTGCTACCAAAGTTTCCCTACCGTCTTCATACACAGAGTAAATACAGGTTTCACTGTACACAATAACCCTTAATTTGACAATATGCCATAGACATATTCATCTATCCCAATAACCAAAATTTCAACCGCCGAACGCACTACCCTAATCTCCGATTACTCCTAGTTATAATAATAAAAACGAAGGCCATTTTATAACTCATGCCGCTACGCGCATGAGTAATGAGTAAAAAAAAAAACAAATGAACGTAACACAATCCTTTCTCGCACAAACCTGTCAAGTCCCTTTGATAAACAGATGCGGAAACTGCTTATACGGGTATACAAATTCATTCCGGTCTGTAAGAAGCTAAAAATAGAGCTTTTAATATACCAAGAACGGAACGTGTTATTGAAAGCCATAGCTTAATTAGACGAAATACCCAACTCTATACTTGAAGTTGACTCTTTAGAATGAGAAGCAGTACACTGATCGAGGTATTTGGTCAAATGGTGTTCCATTTTACACGAGGATTGACGGAGCACTACAATCCAGATGAACCTGAATTCACGTCAGAGATTTTTGGTTACAACCCCCTGGAGAGCACGGGTCGAGAATGGTACTGTCAACCTGTCGATGAGCTTATTTACCAAGAATACAGTGACAGAGAAGCTACAAACTGGAACTTTCTAGCGCCTAGAAGTCTTAATGTGAGGCTTATCAACGCGTGTTCAACTGAGCAAGAAACACAGGAAGACCAGCAAGATGAAGACAGAGCAATGGCTTGGAAACAACTGAGACCTTCTGCTCTCAAAACGGTTTGTAAATCAATGTACATTGGAGCTTTGATTTCGCTTCTTGTCGCTACATTTATAGGTACATTATACACGCTAATATCTTACGTGCGTTATGAAACTTACTTGTCTTACAGGCTTGACTGTCAAATTCACTCAAACGACTCGCTTTCAGTTAAACTACAATGGACGAAAACAATTTCTGGAGTGATCGAATGTTGCTTCTTTTATATCTGGTTGTTTACCATTCTGCTTTTCCTTTTTCGCCCATTTCAGTTAATGGGGGTGAAAGGAAAACTATTT